>JAEIFU010001357.1:0-71742 GCA_018904235.1 Lordiphosa stackelbergi | reverse complement strand
TAATAAGTATTCTTCTTAGATTGTAAAGTGTTGAAAACGCCCGTTAAACTGATTCCTGAGTTGCTGGAATAGCAAGTAAAGTTAACGCAATATTTTCTTTTTTTACCTTACCAAAAAAAAACATTTGTCGATGTATTGGACAATAGTCGAAGGAATCTATAACATCATTTACAGATTTGATATTTATAATTTGTTTATTGCTTTTTTCTCTCTCACAAGTTGATTCATTTAAAATTTCTTTTTGGAGCTTCAGCATGTCTGTAATGTGCTGCTTTGTTGAAAAATCGGGGTGAAATTCTCGCTTCTTAGAGCACTGCAGCCAATGTTGGTACTTAGCTCATAATAGAAGAACGTTTATCGAAACAAAAGATTTCAGAACAGTTGCTCAAAATGAAAAGCAAGCGGAAAAAAATCACTTGCTAATTGTGAATCCTGTAGCTTTAAAGAAGTTTTTTTTGGCTGCAGCAATAAAAAGATATTTTGAACTATCAAAAACCTGAACCGAACCGGTTCTAAGGGGTTCGGTTCAGGACCGGTTTGCAGCCTTGTTTAAAACCACCAATAGAGCCTTGTCCGTCTGTCTGTACGAACACCTAAATCTCAGAGACTAGAAGAGCTATAACCACCAAATTTGAAATGTAGACTACTATTGTTTGTAAGCAGATCAAGTTTTGGTTATGAGTTAGTTTAATGTCGAAATGAAATTTTTTCTTTATACATAATTAAAATTTGAGTCATATTCTCCAAAAATAAAATGCAAAATTAAAATAACAACTCAAATTTCAGTTTTCGCGTTAGTCATGAAGTATTACTTAACAACCCTTAGTCCGTTTGTTGGTACATAGGCTGAGATTGAGTTTAAATTACTGTGACTAGAAGGGTAAATTTATTTGATATAATAATTAATTTTATCAGATCTTCACCATTCCTTTGCCGGATCGATAAATAATACTTATTAATAAAAGGTACGAACCACCTATCTGCACAACGTGATAAAAGTTGAAAGTAAATTTAATCTGCCTGCAAGTATAAGAAGTATATGTCCCATACAAGTCAAACCTCTATCTATTAACATCACTGAGATTTCTTTGTTCATACTGACTGACAAAAAGACAGACAGACGGATTGCCAAATCTTTGGCAATATGTTTCAATTTGTCGAAGAAATGATAAAGATCGAATGAGCGGTTCTCAAGTTATGAGCAAATAAGTGATGAATCACCCTCCAACACCCCCACCCTTTCACAACCAACGCCGCACAATCTTAGAGAGAGAGAGAGAGAGAGAGAGAGAGAGAGGAGAGAGAGAAACTTAGAGATGAGCGCAGCAGCAGCACTGCATTCAGCCCCTTATCTAGGTACTGAGTATATTATAGTCGGGCTTGACCGACTTTGTCACTTGTTTTTTTATAATTTCTAAAACTCATGGATGAAAAGCGAAACAAATAACGGTTTCGATTACATGTACGGTCATTAAAATCAAACTGTTTCGGTTACGGTAAAGTCTTTTTACCGTCGGTCGGCTGCGATTCGGTTAAAAAATAATCGTTTTGGATACCGGTTTCAAACCGGATGAACATACATTTTTAGCATTTAGTTTGCATTGTTGTCACTAGTGCAGGTGTATAATTTTGATTTATTTCAATTTCATAACGAATTTAAATGTGGAACAACAGCGTTCTTTAAAAAAATCAAATCATTTCTGATCTTTCATGTCTCCTTACTTCTGAGCTCTCAATTCTTGGATGAATTTTATTTGCCCGTTCGGCCAGCTAAGCTCCGATTCTCAGCCAGAGCATTATCATACTGACACTAAGTTAGCAAACCGCACATGCTGACCCCAAATCCTTGACAAAAGTTGTGTTTCTAAGAAAGGCCGAAAAGTATGCTACGTTTTTTTAACGAGCACCGCATGCATGCCCCAATATGATATTTTTATAACTGGGCTATTTATTATCCGATCTTTATAAACTTTTAATATGAGTCTTTGCTGCGTTCTTTAGGGAGTCTGTTTTTATTTTGGGAGAAATTACAAACATAAATCCACATATTCACTACATATATCTAAAACTATTTTGAAATGTAAATACCTAATAGGCGTTGCGATTAAAAAAAATATATTTCCTGAATCCGAGACCGGTTCTGCGTTCAGCGGGTTTGAGTCCCGGTGTAAACCAGGAAGCACGTAAGCCCTAAGCCAAGCTTAAGCTATACGTATTTCATAGGCATTCGATTCTGGTCAAGCATATCAATCAATGAATTGCTAGCATAGCAAACAAAATGGGCAGCTATTCGATAAAGCCATCTGATTTTAAACAAATTCGGTAGAGTTATGTAAAAGCATACGCAAGAAATAAATGAAAAGTCTGAAGACGCTCGTTTTAAAATCAAAAAACTTTTACTCACCCATGCTAATCATCGACTTCGTCCGAGTCCAAGAATGGAAAAACTTTTTGTAAGATTGTTTTCTTAGGAAATAATTAATTTTTTTGATTCGCCCAACAGCTCATACACTATGTTTGTATTAAATCTATTGAGTATGAGGCATCATTTTTAAGTTATTTTCTCCCATCAAATTTTTTTTGAGTTTTCACCCACCTTGCGGTCAAATTTTCAAAATTTTACATGCCGAACCTAAAGCTAAGTTCACACAGGCAAACAATTTGACAAATTTTGAGGAAATTTTAGCTAAATTGACCAAATTGGTGAACTTCTTGGCCATATTTGATCAAAATATAAGTGAATGAATGGAACCATAGTTTATGTTTTAAGTCCTTTAAAATCTGCAATTATGGCTAATAAGACGAATTTTCATCAAAATTTCCCAAAAATTTGTCAAATTATTATTATTAGCTTAAGATCTCCATGATTAGCGATCATGGCTGTGGGCTGATAATCAGTCAGTCAGTCATTTGGGCCTAGAGATTTATTTATATAGGGTTCTTCTATGCGTTACAAACTTCAGACCAGTTTTATAGAACGTTCAGCAAAGCTAAAATAATTCAATTGCTGCGCCTTGGTAATGCTTCGATTAAGGTCTTTCCGCCGGTGACCAATTTTTCTCATCTCTACAAACCTACTTAGACCGTTTAATATGTATTTTAGCATGTATTAGGCATGGACACGTTGTTCATTTAAACAAAATGTTATCAGCGCTGAAAAATCAACGTATAAGTGATGACGAATGGTTGTAGTCATTTCTGACCTTTCTATTGAACGTTAGATACGCTTCTTAATGAACGATCCACGTTTTTTGTGTACTTCTTCTAGTATTATGTGTACTTACTTTCATGTGCAGTACACTAAGACTCTACAGTTGTTGTTTTTGCGGGGATTTTACTGATCAGGTAAATGACTCGCCAGATTTCAGTATTAAGCCATCAATGCCATTTCTGGCCTCACACCAACAATTTGCAACGCTTGCGACAATTGTCGAAGCTGGCTTACGTCATGACTTCTTCGCAGTGCCTCTGCTTCCGAAGTTAAAAGTAGAACCAATTCCAATTATCACGCGCTGTAGAACTTAGCTGAGGCATAAAAAGGGCACTTACTCTGCCAGGGTTCTTTACTAAGTTGTTGTCGAAGCTAGAATCTGGCAGTGCATTAACGTAGAACTCCAGTTTATTGCCCATTGACTTTTCGCTGACACTGTGCGTGAACGCGCATTAGTGAAAAATTCCTTTCAACAGCAACAACACAATAATTATATGTCCATTATATCATTTTGGGTCGCGTACTAAACGCTCGATTAAGTGACTTAAGTAGCCTGTGTAGTCTGTTGCTGGTCATATATTGCGGGCACATTCCGAACCTATAAAGTCTGGCGAGGTGTGAGAATTCGTTCTAAACTCCGCTCTGAAGTTGCGGCAAACGGTTCGAAATTACAAAGTTTTCCCGAAAAGTGAAGCAAAGGTATCATATCAGTTGCAGGTCGTAGTAACTATTCAGCTCATCCCAAAAGTATGTAAATCTGTGACTCTTCTCTACAGCTAACCTGCGATGCACTATATCAGAGGCCTGCTCCTGATCGCCTGCACCGGCAGCGTCCTAGCCGCTGACATTCTCATGGCAACCATGGGTGGAACCAAGTCACACAAAATACCGTTCTGGGAGCTGGCCAAAGGATTGATAGCCAGGTGCGTATTCCTAAGCTGCAAGCAGTGCGACTTTGCGTCTAAAGATCAAAGTTGACGCAGAATTGCATAAGCGAGCCTTTCAAATCCAATTAGTCACAATGACCCACAAACAATGAAACCGCACTCACGACTTTGTAGTTGAAAGAGGTTCGCAAAGAAAGTTGACAAAGGCCGACAAGTTGAACAATGCAAAAGTGCGCCGCTTTGTTTGAATTTGAGACATTGGCAATATTTATTGGTCGGAGTCGAGCCCCAGTGCATTTGAAGCTCAAAATGACTTAATGATTTTAAATCGAAAGGGAGGATGAGTCGTCCCCGAAACATATGAATAATCAGCGAAGCAACTTGGCTAATTTGACAAATGTCTCGCAGGGAGGTGTTTTTGAGAATGAAACTTGTATAATTAGCCAAGTAACTGACTTTTACAGACGTCTAGTAAAGTAAAAAATTTACCTTTTAGCTAAGCTTTGAAAAGGCACTAATGGTTCAGCTAAAGCTTTACAAAATGATTTACGTTAGTATTCGGCATTGTCATCAAGTTGAACGGAAACGAAACAATTCGCTTAAGCAGATAGATAGCTGAACTGGCTTCTATTTTACTTAGCTCACCTCAAAAAATATGTTACGCATCTGCATCCGGGAAATGTTCCGACCTGGCTTAGATTCGTTAATTCTTGGTTTAAAAAAAAAAAACTCTGAAGTTTTCCAACGCTTGACAATTGGTCGGGGGAAAGCTATGGATAAATTTAGTCCACTCCATATAAAGCCATGCAACAATAGATCTTTTGCTTTGCTCTGGTCATTTCCAATGTCAATTGAATCGGGATTAGTAGAAGTCCAGTTTGATATGGTGTTTGGACTGGAGCAATTGGTAGGGGAAGATGGGGGGTTGTGATCATAGTTTTATTTTTTGAACATAGCTTCGCCAAAAATCAATATTTTTTGTTCTGTAAATTTTGTATTTTAGTTAAAAGATGCATGTAACTTTGCGCATCATTAGTTTTAAAAAACCGATACTTCCTTTTGGCATTACGAAAAAAATTTTGATTAACATTCACAAGTCAAAAATTAATATCAAAACTTTTTTTTTTTAATAAATCGGGTTCTGGTGCACAAACTTAAGGAACGTGTTGAATGATAGGTTGCTTGTCAAAAGTTATGTAATAAGAAGAGAGACACTTGACATAAACAAAAAGTTTTAATTTTATTTTGTGGCCAATATTCGCGTGGCTCACAACCCCCCGTGGCTCAGAACCCCCCATCTTCGCCTACCATTTGAAAATGTTGCATTGATAACATGGGTCAGCATTTCCTTCACTATCAGCTCTCACCCTGTATACAACACTAGTTTACAACAATAATCAAGTAAGAGCGCTGCAGTTGAGTGTACCCACCTGTAAAATACCCAAATACCAAGTAATGTTGTTTCTATGGCTTTGATTTTATAAGTAACTTAACTTAACTTAACTCAACCGTTAGTGTTTTTATTTAGTTTTCTAAATTAAATATTCGTGCATAAATTCGATGTAGTTGCTCGGATCGACGCGATCGTATGACAGATGGTCTCGGTTGTATATGCTGATCAAGAATATATATAATTTATAGGGCCGGAGATGTTTCCTTCCGGCTGTTACATACATTTGCACAACTTCATGATCCCCTTTTACCCATGTTGAAAGGGTACATGTACATGGTATAAAATAATAAATGGTCCACTTTTACTAACTCGCTTGCTCACTGAGGATACATCTGTTCTTTGTTTACAATGTGCAAAATTACTGGCAGCAATGAATACAAATGAAACTTACACGATCAATTTTAATATATTTCGCTGCTAGAAACCTAATATCTAATTTGGACAAGGGTTAAAGCTTCATGCATGCTAAATTCTTCTCTGAAAATTTTAAAATTATATCAGGGGCCAGCAGTTGACTTGTTGCCTTTTCAGTCCAATTGCAATTACAATGGGCTGCAATGTTTTGTGTTATTATCTATTTATACTTATAAATGTGTATGCCCGACTGATTGACAGACTGACATATTATCAAACCGTAGCCAAAACTGCTTTTCGTGGAGATCTAAGATTTGGCATGGTTTATTTGCACTCTCTTAGTTTCCCACTTGCTCTCGCTTTCTTTTCGCTCTTATGATTTGTCAGTGGGGTTCTGTACTTACTTAAATCTTGAGTCAGGATTAGGGTGAATAGTGTCAATATTTTTGTTGGACGATAAGGGTTATTCCGATATGATATTTTGTATGCCGATATTGGCGATTATCGATATTTTTATAAACGATTTCAGAAAATTTACTATGGTAAGGTGCAAATTATATGGCTAGCCTGATAAATCATCTGGTAATACAACTTAAGATCGCATTTAAGAACTAATCATACACGTATGGATGCAGAAATACGCTGCAATATTAGGTGTTAGTGTTAGAATATATTGAAGATATCGTCATGAACCCAATAGCTTATTGGAGAGCTAGTGCGGATGAATTGTTCGTGCTGTCTGAAAGTGCATTTCGATACTTTACTCTCTTGGCCTCAGCTTCGGCAAGCGTTTAAATTGTTTATGTATGTAAATAGCGAAATGTCTTCGGCCCCTAGGGGTATCAGGTGACAATCGCTTACTTTCAGACACCAGAAGCAGAATGACTGGAGAACACATTAGGCGGGTTTTCTTAAATTCTTCACTTGATATTTTTTTTAGGCATAATTATGCTTAGATTGTAATCTGTTAGTCTTTAAAGCCCACACTCAGATAAGATACAAATTTAGTTAGTCACAATACTTTACATGAAAAAAATACACTTTTGAACTGCTTTGAAATTATAACAATTTTGAACAGAAGCCTTTATTATCCGAAGTAATGTGCCCAACTAAATTTGTATCTCCTTTGAGTACACGCTTTTAAGGTTTAAAGAAAAAGAAACTCTGACTATTAATGTAATTTGAAAAAAATGTACAGTGTAGTTTCAGAAAACTATTGGAAACTGTTGAAAAGATAAGATATAACGGTCTCTAAAAATCTTCCCTAGCAGTAATTTTTCTTAAGCTTTAGAAAATAACGATTTTATCGATATATCGATATTTTTGAAGGCGATATATAAAATAACGATATTGAAAATTTGGATTTTTGATATTATCGATATTGATATTTTGAGAAATATTGACAACCCTAGTCAGGATCATTAGATTTTGAAGTATGATCTGTGCACAGAGGGAAAAAACCTGTTCAGAAAATGAGTTATCTTCAACTTAAAATAAGAACAAGATGGTGTAAAAATTCTTGAGAACAAATGTTCCAAATGTTCCTGGAATGAGTAAAGAGGTTCTCAATCGGATAATATTTGCTTTAAACAACAACAAAACCGGTTGTCAACAGAGAGATATACAAAGATATACGAGTTGGCTCTCTTTTTGATCTTTCTCTCTTGTCATCCTAACCAAGCATAAGTTACCCTCTAGATCTGAATTCGCAAAAGTGTACAACGGCTGAAACGTTGAGTGCGTTAGGTACCTGGTTCAATTCTCAGTCATGCCCGAAAAAACTTTTCTGTGTTTTTCTGAAAATCTTAAATGAAACGAGTTAAGTGTCCCTTCACTTTAAATCAAACGAGAGCGTAAGTTAAAGTCGGCTGTAACCGACTTCGATATACCCGTTAGTCATGAAAACAAATGTTAAACAGCGTTCCTGCGTTCCTCAGGGTGAACATCCGAAAAGTATGCAACCGATCTTGATGTAAATTTCAGGGAATATAGTTATTGCTAATATGAATTTAAGTTATAAATTTGAACCCAATATGTTAAGAAATGTGGAAGTTATTCAACATTTTCTATTGTGGGGGCGGGTGTGGGCGTGGCAAAAATTTGAAACAAACTTGATCTGCGTGACGGACAGACGGACAAGGATATAACAACTCGGCTGTTGATGCTGATCAAGAATAGTATATATTTTATTGGGTCGGAAGTGATTTCTTATCATTTGTACATGCTTTTGCACAAACTCCGTGTGCTCTATGTACCTTTGGTACAGAGAATAAAAATTAATTTTGTTTTTAAACGGAAATGAAATTTATTTTCTAAACTCGTATAGAAGAGGGCAAAAATGGCTCTTGGCTTGTGCAATTATTTATAGTCTAATTGCTTTGTCTCACTTTTCGTTTCAGAGGTCACAACATAACATTCCTGAGTGGATTTCCGGCTGATTTTCATATCGACGGCCTGCATGAGGTCACACCAGCGGGTCTGGTTGAATACATACAGAACTACACAAACTGGGATCTACTCGGCTCGAGAATGGCGGGGGAAATGCCCATCAAGCCTTGGGACGGGCTGCGTTACGCTTTTGAGGTAGGTTCAGATTTTGAGCAAAGTCAGGGAAAATGATCCAATTTCATTTCCATTTTTCTTGGGCAGTCGTGCGACGCCATGCTGGGCGACGCTGAAACCAAAGAGCTAACGAATCGCAGCTTTGACCTGGCTATACTGGACGGCGCCTACCCTGAGTGTGTGCTGGGTATGGTGTATCAGTACAGAATTCCGTTCATGTACATAAATACGGTTGGATTCTACACGGGCAGCCTGTCCGTAGCCGGAAATCCCGTGAGCTATGCCATCACTCCGAACTTCTACTCCCGCTTCACGGATGACATGGGCCTCTACGAGCGGGCCATCAACACGGGCATGCAGATTGGACAGAACCTAATGCACAGTGTGAGTAATAAGCAAGCGTGCAGTCAACGCCAGGATTCTAATTCGCTCTCCCCCTCCGCTCTCGCAGTACGTTATGCGGCGCACACACCGCGTTTTGCGGGACCACCTGGGCGAACACATTCCCCATCCCTACGAGATGTCGCGCAATGTTAGTTTCATTCTGCAGAATGGCCATGCGGTTGTATCCTATCCTCGAGCCTTCAACCCCAACGTGGCGGAAGTGGCGTGCATACATTGCAAGCCAGCTCGCGCTCTGCCCAAGGATCTGGAAGACTTTATAGGGAGCTCTGGCGCCTCGGGCTTCATTTATGTGTCAATGGGCTCCTCCGTGAAGGCGGCCAATATGCCGGAATCACTTCGCCGCATGCTAGTCAAGACGTTTGCCCGGCTGCCCTATCAGGTGTTGTGGAAGTACGAAGGCAGCGCCGCCGATATGCATGATCTGACGCCGAACGTGAAGCTCTCCCGGTGGCTGCCGCAACAGGACATCCTTGGGCATCGGCAGCTGCGCGCCTTCGTCACCCACGGTGGTTTGCTGAGCATGTTCGAGACGGTATATCACGGGGTGCCCGTGGTCACCATGCCCGTGTTCTGTGACCACGATGTCAACTCGGCCAAGGCGGAGGTCGATGGCTATGCCATCAAGCTGGATCTGGAGACGCTGTCGACCACTCAGCTGTACAAATCCATCATGAAGGTGATTCACGATCCGCGCTACAGAAATGCGGCCAGATATCGCCAGACCTTGCTGCTGGATCAGCGCTCCACGGCCCTGGAGACGGCCATCTACTGGAGCGAGTATGTGCTGAGACACAAGGGGGCCTACCACTTGCAGGCTCCGGCGCGCAACATGAGGTAAGTGGCGAAACCTTTTCACCGCGGGGCGAACTTCAATTTCTGCTCTTTTCCTCAGTTGGTGGCAATACTATCTGCTGGATGTGGTGGCCGTCTACGTGTTCGCCCTCTACGCCCTCTGGCTGCTGCTCAAGCGCCTCGACTTCCGAGCCGAGAAAGTGCGGAGCCTCCATGAGCCGGCCCTCGGCTCCTCCACGGCGGCCAAGAAGAAGGCGAAGAAACTGTAATTGTTTAGTGTTTAGTCTCTAAGTTGATTTATTGGGATTGTTGTGATTTGGGCTGCTCATTGGAAATATTTGAGCTTTTTGCGCACTAAAAAGCCTTGTATATATTTTCCTTATTTATAATTAACAAATCGTACAAAACTTTTCGCATAGCCTAGAAGAATTTTGCCCATTGAAAAAATTGAAACCAAAGTCTGCAAAATGTCGAGAAAAGTTGAAATGAAATAAAGTCTAGCGTGTAAGCGTATAAAGAGATCCAGATCCTATTGTTGATCACTGGCTGCACCTGTGGCGCCCACACGTTTGGCATCCCGGTCCCTGTGCATCAGGAAAAAACCCAGTGCCATGCCGAGAGCGCCGATCGCAATGCAAAGCCAGCGGTAAATGTTGTTCACACGGATGGGTCTGCGGAAAGCCAAACGCAAATAGAAAACAAGGATTTCGCAATCTTGGGCATAACCTACATGAAAATCCTTTTGTACAGGGTATCAGTGAATGCGTCACTCAGTTGCATAGACTCCTCAATCCAAAACAAAGGCATGAAAAGGGTCCTCAGCTGGGACATAGCCGAGATGGCGGCTACGGGCTCAACCTTCAGGCTGAACTGCAACCGGGTGTGAACCGAGAGCAAAGTTCCGGTAATCTGCTTGGAAAAATAGTCACTAGATTTCAGATCTTCGGACCGGTTAACAGCGTCACCTGCTCAAAGATCATCACCGTCGAATGCCTTTCAGCCTCCGGCTTTAATCCGTCCACCAGAGACTTAAGTCGTGCATCGGCTTTGAAGAAATGCGGTAAGGTGGCCACCAAGGGAGTACCAGTGCAGCGTTCGAGATCAGAGGTCCCGGAGAAATGGCCACTTGTGTAGCATTCCAGATCGGACGTGCCAAGGTCCAGCTCGTAGCGGAAGGCGGGTAGCTTGCCATATCTGGTGCGACCCATTAATTTCGGCGACAGAGGACGACACAGTTGGGCGGAGAATATCGAAGGCGGCCTTTGGGGTACAAAGATGGTGCCATCAGTGCCATGTATCATATTGCAGCTGTTATTATTGAGTTCCGGCCAAACGTTTTGCTTCTTCTGCTCGTTATAGGTCAGCACACGTCCCAGTGCGAAGCTCTTCGATTTACCGCGAGACACCTTGTACCGTCCGGCATTTGTGTGGTTAGCCTGAAAGTATGCAAAATCATTTCCCCAGCTTTGTCATGGGATATCAATCTAAACACTCACCGGTCCCAGAATCGAGAACTTATAGTGCGTGGCATTGATGGCATTAGATCCACGTACAATTCCATTCTTAAAATTCCCGCAAATGGCCTGAACTGCCGGATGATCCGCCGCACAGTCGACATCGATGCCTCTATAGAAAAGGTCCATAAAACTGGTTGTTAAAAAAGCGCTTTTTGGGTTAAACAATAGGCTTAGACCCAAAGCAAGGCCGGGCAGACTTTCTGGCGAACTACGCAATGTGGAGATGGCCATAAACTGAAAAGACACGAATACTACGTTACTCACAACTCTGATATCCCAAATTTAATGAAGCAATGGTGGGTGCCTAATAGAAACTAATATTCGACCCTGTTCCGATTATCTAGTCGATTTTCGTGTAAACTTTAGTATTTTGCAGCCAACTTCAACAAAATTCCGAAGTGTTTGAGCAGCTCAAACCGATTGCAGGGGACGACGAAGGATCCAACTTTAATTCGAAAAACAAAGGTTTACATGAAAATTGACTCGATATATCAGTGGCCGGGAAAATACACATGCTCATTTCGTCATTGCATGTGTGTGTGTAGTCACGCGAGAGCGCTCTCATTTAACACTTGTTTGTACTGTCGGTGTATCGACGTTGCTGCTCTTGTATACACCGAAAATAGAAACTTGCCGGACTCTGATATCAGTGGCGTACGCAGGGGGGGGGGGGGGTGTTCTTGGGTGGAACTCCGCGATAGCAGGGGCGCCTGGGGGAAATTTTTATATGCGAAATTTTTTATATAAAATTTTTGTTCTGAAACCCCCCCCTGAAAAAATCCTGCGTACGCTACTGTCTGATATATATATATATATATGTAGGATGGCACGCCAATGTTCGCCAATAATAAATCTTGGACACTTGTAATTTAATGTTTATTGAATAGAATATGAATGTGATATGAACTTAGTATTAACATAATTAGGATGAATTTTAAGCAACGAGCAACTACGAACGCACGACTCTAGACACACTTCTTCCTCGCTTGGCTGACGCAATCTCACTCTATTCTCAGAGCGAACTAGTTCTTCTCTTTTCTCAGTTAATGGAACAGTGTTGCGTGATAGACATATCGATAGTTAATTAATCGAATAATAGCTCTTACCGCTTCTGGTGGTTTTTCCAGATCCTACAATATAAAAAAAAAAAAATTTTATTTTTTTTTTTCCCAACCACAAACAAAGGGGTAACCGAACCGGAAGGAAATTTGGAACCAAAAAAGTGTTAGGTACCCCAGAGAAAAAGAGATCAAATTCATTTTGACATTCACCAGATTAAAATGAACTTTTCAAAAACATCAATTGGGGAAGTGAAACCGAAACCATTTTTGTGAAATGTAGGCACAGGTCACTGAAGATTTGACACACATGTGTTACATTTTATATTTAAATAATTTGACCCACCATATTCAATATCGTTTCACCGCCTACTACCGCTTTTCAATCTCGTAGACATCGCCTTTTTTAATTGTTGTTATCAAATCGTAGAACTTTTTTAGGCAGGCTCTAGGTCAAAGCCTTAGTGTTCTTGGCGTACGCCGCTGATGTCGAATTTTGATACAAGCCTGCCTTTGGGATTTCCAAGCGGTCATAGCAATTCTGTCATGAGGTAACTTCTGCCAACACACTAAGGACAGGCGCAGACAGCCTCCTTTGTGGTGTCTTGTTTTAAAAAAGTTATGGACAAAATCATAACTTAATGACCTAGAGCCTGCCTAAAAAAGGTCACTAAAACAGTCACTTTGTTGTTATCAAAAGCAAAATTTATACAACTACTACACTTATAGTAGAGTTAGTAGTAGTTACTACAAATTGAGAATTTCACTCTTGAATCAAGATCATTCGTTCTCAAAAGTACGGTAAGAGTGCAAAATTGTTGATCCAAGATCGAATTTTTGATCCCGACATTCTTGATTCAGGAGTTTCAGTATTTGATCCAAGTACGAACAATTCTCAAAATAAATGACTGAAAAAAATTTGAAGGGGTGGAGGGAGGGGTGGTTTCGGTGTGAGTGACACACGACCAACCCCGACCCGACGCGACTCTCACCATCTTTAACCACCTCCCACTTTTCTCTAAGCTGTGATTGATTTTGAGATAGTCACGCATAGATAATCAGGGGTGCCACAGAATGCACTAGCGATTAGGCTTCTAGCGATTTGCCAAAGCGCTCGAATATTTTCGCCATGCCACAGAACTTCGAGCGATGCCATTTTTTAAGCTTGTTCACAAACCCTTTCGAACTTGACTGTGTAGGGTAGACACCCCGCAAGTGCAAATTAGATTAATCCTTTTCAAGCTTTTTTAGACAAACAAACTTTATTTTCTTTACCTCCTCTCTTTTGGTACAAATACGCTGCACATTTGTCGGAACTGGCCTGATCGGACGACTATAGCATATAGCTGCCATAGGAACGATCGGTTTAAAAAGTAGTTTTAGTGAAAAAAACTTTTTTGTTTTCAATGCTATCGCTCCCAACCCTCGTATTTATAAGTATTCTATGATTTCACATGATTTCACCGAGATTTATCGAAATCGGACAACTATATAGTATAGCTGCCGTACAAAAGATAGGTCTGAAAAAAAGTTTTAGTGAGAAGTTTTAGTGAGAAAAACTTTTTTGTTTTCAATTCTATCGCTCCCAAACTTTGTAGCGATAGATCAATGTTATATACTACCACACAATTCTGTCAAGTTTGATTCAAATCGGATGACTATAGCATACAGCTGCCATAGGAACGATCGGTTCGAAAAATTAGTTCTAGTGAGAAAAACTTTTTTGTTTTCAATGGTAGCGTCTTTATACTCTCCAGATATGAATGTTATCTGTTTCAACACAAATTTGGAGAATTTTATCGAAATCCGATGAATATAGCGTATAGCCCTATAACAAACTGGCAGCATATATCATGCTCCAAGGAGTATATACAGGGTTGCCCATATTCGACGGACCCATCTGGCAACGCCATAACTTTTGACAGAGATGTCAGATCGCTTAATGACATACCGCGTTTGAAGCGTCAGTCCAAGCAGATTTTTACCATGGAACAATACACGCCACGCGAGCGCTCTGAAATAGTTGAAATTTACATTCAACAGAACAAGTCAATTGTGAAAACTCAACGTGCTTTTAAAAAATTAAAAATTAAGCCCATTTCACATTGAATGGGACCGTAAATAAGCAAAATTGCCGTATTTACGCCACTGAAAATCCTGAGGAGATTCAAGAAGTGCCTCTTCATGACGAAAAAGTCACAGTTTGGTGCGGCGTTAGTGCGAAAACGGTCATTGGGCCGTTTTTCTTCCAAAATGAAAATGGCCATGCTGTTACCATCAACCAGGAGCGTTATCGCGACATGATGACCAATTTTGTGATGCCAATTATTCGTCGAAAGCGTATGAGGCAGTTCTGGTTTCAACAAGACGGCGCTCCACCGCACACAAGTCGCATAACAATCGATTTTCTGAAGAAATTGTTTCCGGGCCGTTTGATGTCGAAAAGTGGTGATTTGGACTGGCCACCGCGTTCGCCCGATTTGACGCCGCCGGACTTCTTCTTGTGGGGATATTTGAAGTCAAAGGTTTACGTTAACAAGCCAAGGACCGTAGAAGAGCTCAAGGACAACATTCGTTAAGAAATAGCCGCTATTCCGGCCGAAATGTTGGCGAAATCGATGGAAAATGCTGCAAAAAGGGCACAATACGCCATCAACGCCAGAGGTTTATTCGTTTTAAAATGCTTGTCCTATTCAACTGCATGGCAGTGTATATAAATGCGATAATGCTTACTCATACTCATACGTATACTAAAAGTAAAAAAAAAACAGCACCGCATGCAGTTTTTTCGCTTTTTTTGTGGGGAGTCCATTTCTATTATTTCTTATAAACTATTCCATGCAATTTTAAGATTACACAGCCCAACAGTGTTTTTGGTGCAGGTCTATTTTTATCTAATTGTGTGAATATAGATTGCACTGAACAAAACTGTATCATTGGCTTTGTCCTATCAGCTCTTGTTTTCAAGATATGTCGGAAAAACGAAAAATGTGAATTTTTGGCTCTTTAGGATTTATGGAAGCCACACTAGGCATAAATATGTGAGTTTATGAGCTGTTTACGATCAAGTGCATATCAATGCATTTTTAAAAAATCAAAGGTGCCATATCAGTACAGCGGAAAGTGTCTAAATTGGCCTCTAAAAACAGACATTTTTCGATTTATAGCATTTTTAACAAAATAAATCACCCCGCTCAGGCTAGCGCGGTTCTTGGATTAATGTATTCGATATCTGAGTGTTAAATCATTAAAGTTCGAAAAAAGTAGTATATTGATCGAGTAAAATGTAAAGCATTGCAATGAAACAGATTTGAAGATCCCCTCTTATATTAGTATGCGCTCAGCAACATAGTCACTAAGCAACATTTGAATTTGTGTATAAGCAATACCTAGACTGCTGGAGCAGTCTGTGGAATAAATGAGTTAAACGAAAGGAGTTGTCGATCTCGTATTTTTTGGCACCAGCTAGCTCCCTTAAGCGTGGAATCCCTCAGGGATCAGTTCTTGGTCCATTGGTCCATATTTACGTAAATGATCTCCCAGATGTTTTGTCAGAATGTGTAGTCCATATCAAGGCTGCAAACCTCTAAAATTTTGCAGAAGGTTCGGTCCGGGGGTTCGAACCCGTTGTAAAGTCAAAGGTTCGGTTCGCGGACCGGTTCCTTAAATCCCTGAACCCAAGGTTCTGGTTCGAACCACGGTTCGCTTGAACATAAAAAGATGGTTTCCATTTATTAATATTTTTTGTTTAAAATAATATTTTTTATTCCAATAAAGCAATTCTAAATATTAAATTCAAGCTGACAAATACAACATTTAAGAGCTGCTTAGTTTAAGTTAATGAGCATTATATCTTCAAGGAGCTCTTCATCTATACTAGCTCTTAGATCAGAAAGAACAAACTTAAGTGTTGAAAAGGCTCTTTCAACTGATACCTGAGTTGCTGGAACAGCAAGTATAGTCAAAGCAATATTTCTTAAGTCCTCATTTTTTTGAGCTTTCCAAAATTTCAAGACATTTGTCGATGTATGTTCTCTTGGACAATTTTCGAATGAATCTATAACTTCATTTACAGACTTTACATTTGATATTTGATTATTGCTTTCTATTTGTTTCATAAATTTCTCTTCTTCGCAATCAGACGTTAAGTAATTTAAAGTAGAATTTTGAAAACTCTCATTAAGAAATTCTTTTTGGCGCTTTAGCATGTCTGCAATGTGCTGCTTTGCTATTTTTTTTGGTCTGAAGTTAACAAAGTTTGAAATCTCGGGTCTAAGAACACTGCAGCCAATATTGGTACTGAACTCATAATAGAAGAACGTTTATCGAGACACTTAGACAGCAATAAAGCATGTTTTGCAGAAGATTTTAGAACAATTGCTCGACGTGAAAACCAAGCGTAATAAAAATCACTTGGCAGTAATTGCGAATCTTGCAGCTTTAAGGAAGTTTTATAAATTGGCTGCAGCAAACTACATATATTTTGAACTACGTTCCATTCAGAAGTTTTTAGGTGGAGCTCCTTCAAAGAACTCTTAATGCAAAAATCTTTAAGAGTTAGTAAGCGCTCGCACATTTTAAAGGTTGAGTTCCATCGCGTCACACAGTCTAGCACTGGTTTTTTCAATTTTTCTATATGCAATAGATTTAAAATAGTGTGAGTACGGAGTTTCTTACAAAGTGTGCGAACTCTACTAATGTCAAACTGAACGTCCTTAAAAAAATCGTTAACTACTAAATTTAACGTGTGTGCAGCACAACGAACTGTAATTATAGACTCCTCCATGGAATTTATTGAGTTAACTTCGTCATCGTCCAAATCAAGAAATGGTTTTGATTCACATGAGCAGTCTTCATCAACATTGCATTCGTTATAGTCGCATTCCTTTTCCGCTATGCAGTTGTCATTTAAAAGTTCGCCTGCTCGAACCATATTTGCTCCATTATCCACGGTGATAGTATAAATCTGGCCTAGAGAAATGTCGTAGGATTGGAGAACTTCTTGAATGATAGCACTCAGATTAAGACTCGTATGCTGGACGTGGACCTCTTTCATAGCCAGCGTGTAAGTGCGAATTTCTTCATCTTTGTGAATCTGACAGTTAATGCCAATTATGGCGCGATCCAAACGACTTACGCAGTCAACTTTAATTGATATCAAGCTGAAATAATTTCGCAAAAACATATTTTTAATTTAATTAATATATTTCTGCAAATACATATATTAATATTTGTGTGAAACCAGCTTTGTACATAGATATGTATGTAATTTCTTGCATAATTTAAATTAAACAATTTAAAGGAAATTTATACATACATACATATATATGCAAAGACATTGTATCTCCAATAAAATTGATACATACACACACAAATATGCACAATCTGCTAACATTTGTTTGTACTCACCGATTTTTTAGAATTCCACTAATTTCATTGCGGATGGTTGAAGCCTTTGATTTCACAAGGCTTCGAATATTTTGGCGATTTATGGAAATTGGCTTTTCAAACGCATTACATATCGGCTCAAGAATTTTCTTGAAGCCAGAGTCTTCAAAAATTTTTAGGGGCCGACCATTTTTTGTGACCATTTCTATACACGCGTCCCGTAGCTGGTCTTCACTTAATTTTAGTTTTATGAATGCTTGTTCTATCTGTAAGAATTTATTCATTGTTGGCCGTTGATCAATTTTCTTCTGGCGCATTTTTTTTTTATTTTCAATTTCTTCGGCTATTTTTTTATGATGCCGCTGAATGTGCCGGAGCAGGTTGGTCCCGTGACGTCCCGTCATTCCAAATCCGCATTCATTACACACACTTTTGTCGTCCTCTTTTATATATTTATAATGTTCAAAAACTGGATTCGAAGCCATGTTGCGCAGGTAAACAATTGAGCTTTAAATGGCGTGTCTGTCGGCTAATCACAAATAAGACGAATTCGAACAATGCACAACAATGATTGAACAAGAAAGTAAGGCAAAGTCAGAGAGCGTTCTCTCTATCAGCTAATATTAGATCTGGTCAACTGTCTGCTCGCTCTCTGCTTCAGCTTGCAAGTCTATAATGTGTTGTTTTCACATCTTTTGTCTCTTTTCTTCTTATTATTTCATCATGGCGACGCGTCAGTGCGACTCGTCGCTGCTGCAGTTGTCTGCAAAGCAATGCATAGAAATGTGCCCGTACCGGACGAGACACTCAAAGAAAAACAGAAAAAATGTGCCCGTTGCCGACTACTAAATGTGCATATATGTATGTACATTGTACATACTGTGTTAACTTTGGGAATTTATGCACTGCAAGTTAAAGCGTTTTGCATCTATTTGTATGTACTTACATATGTGGTTATAGCGAAAACCGCGGGTTTTTGCGCCAAAATCATGCACTCATACATACATATAAACGAAAGGACGCTTACGCATGTTGTCCGCGTGGGCGCGTAAATCAATTTAGTGTTTTAATCGGCAACACGGTTGCCAAATATGTATGAAATATGTGAAGTGTAAGTGTGTTTGTAGTTTGACATAAAAATGTGGGAATAAAACAAAAACCAAGACTAAAGTCCGAAAAAATATGTATGTGTGTATATACGAGAACATCGTTGCAAATGGAATTGAAACATATGTATGTACATACATATGTGAAGTTAAACATGTATGTATGCTCGGTTACTAGATCAAATGGCTCGCATTAATCGAATTTAACCTTATGTTCAAAGCAATTTATATTAAAAGCCATACAAGCTTAGTGCAAAGCACAATAGTTTTACTATAATATCTATAGATTTCCAATATTTTCATGTTCTCGTCTTGAAAAAAAGCATTTAATTTTGTGAACCGAACCTTTTTTTTTTGAAAAATGGTCCGGTTCGGGTTCAGGTTCGAAGAGTCAAAAATTTAAGGGGTTCGGTTCATGGTCCGGTTCGTCGGACCCAAAAAACCCGAACCGAACCGGTTCGAAGGGGTTCGGTTCAGGACCGGTTTGCAGCCTTGGTCCATATGTACGTTGATGAAGTTCAAATGTATGTTTGTCGTCCATTGTCCAAAATTAATGAATGTGTTACTGTGTCCAACAGTGAGTTATCTAAAGTTAGTGTGTGGTCAAACCAGAATGGACTAGGCTTAAACTCGATAAAATCGAAATGTATTGTAATATACAAAAAAGCATTAGAAACAGGAGACTTGCCAAAATTAAAAATTGAGAATAATACAATTGACTATGTAAAAAAAGTATGCAATCTGGGTATAACGCTCAATCAAACTCTTTCCTGGAGTGATCATATAACCAAGGCTTCTGGTAAAATATACGGATCCCTCAGACTACTGTATCTCACACAGCATTTTCTCCCTTCTTCTACGGAGTGGAAATTTTTGGCAACTGTGATGCAGCTAGCAAACATAGTCTGAATGTAGCCTTCAACAACATAGCTAGATACGTTTTTGACCTAAAGCCAACTGAACATGTTTCAAATTACTCTAAATAGCTTTTTGACCTCAATATAGATAGTTGGATACAATATAGAGCATTGATATTTTTACATAAGCTTATTAGTACCAAAGAACCAAAGTACCTCTATGAGAAACTTGAATTCTCTACATCACGACATACTAATAATATTGTCTGCTTAAGACATCGGTTATCCTCATCCGAAAAACATTTTTATATATATGCTGTTCGCCCATGGAACAATCTGCCGCATGATTTAAAGACAATTAGAAGCGCACCTCAATTTCGAGTTAAACTATTTGCACACTTCCAAAATCAACCCAATAGTCAGTAAAAGCTTAGCACATTAGAATATATAATCTACTATCAATATCAATTTGTTTCTCTCAATGTTTTTCTTAATGTTAATGTGTCATTTATTTAGATTTAAGGATTCAATTAGAATTTTTTTTTTTTTTTTGTGAATTTTTATTTTTGTGACTAGTGCCCTAATCATAAGTTTCATGCAACTTGTAGCACTAGGAAGTAAGTAAGTAATAATAATAATAAAAGCTCTCTATTGTCGCGGTCCAAATCATTATTAAATTTTTTAAATCCAATACAAACACTTATTGGAATTTTTCACTGAGCATATAGCCCAACATATGATCTAATTTTGTGATTTTTATGGTTTTTATAAAAGTTTATTTGGCAAAGTTATAGCCTGTTAAAGACGACAATACATATTTGAATTTATAGGAGGAAAACTAGATTGTCAGTAAATAATTTTAAAGGAACTGTGAAAAGGCTACTTGTTTCAAAATAGAATTTATCATCTACATGTAAACATATAACACTTTATGTCTAATCAAGTAGCCTCTTTACAGTTCCTATACAGATTTAGAGTGACAATCTAGTTTTCCTCCCACAAATTTAAATATGTATTTTCGTCTTTAACTGGCTATAACGTTGCCAAATAAACTGATTTGAATGCCATAAAAATCACAAAACTAGATCATATATTTGGCCATATGCTCAGATGGCGAAAAATAATTATCAAATAACCGCGCTAGCTTAAACGGGATGATTTATTTTGATAAAAACGCCATAAATCGAAATATGTCTGTCTTTAAAGGTCAAATTAGACACTTTCCGCTGAACTTATATAGCACCTTTGATTTTTTAAAAATGCATTGATATGTACTTTATCGCAAATAGCTCATAAACTCACATATTTATGCCTAGTGTGGCCTCCATAAATCCTAAAGAGCCAAAAATTCAACTTTTTCGTTTTTCCGCCATATCTTGGAAACAAGAGCTGATGGAGCTAAACCGAAACCAGTTTTGGAATCAGTGAGCATTAACTTATCATATTTTTAAACAACAGGGCTGCACCTCACAAAGTTGGTAATTTTGTTGGCCTGTGTTATTTAAGCGAAGATATATGTACATATGCAGAAAGAAACCAAAATATATACTGCCTACTGCAGTTCAAAATGTTGTCTGTTCGAACTCATATATTTCTTTCGGTTTTTTATACACTTGGAGAGGGTATCTTAAAATTGTTACGAATTGTTTTAGCCCGAATTTTTATCTATGATAAAAATTTCGTTGGTGTAAGCAATTCACTTCGGCACAGACGAAATTAGCTCAGCCTTCTCGGTTGCTTTTATAGCAGCAATCCATCAGAATCAATTAAAACATTAACTGAACTGCAAAAGGTACCCGGAGATTCCCCCTCAGAGTTAAATATTTTTCAGCTCAATTCAGCCAGCTAATGCTGAAGGCCCTTAACTCACTTGAATCAAGGGATGTGGCATGGTTATTAATTGCTCGCCGTCGAGTCCAAGATCCGGACGAAACTTGAAAGTGTTACGCATATTGAAGCTGACAGCATCCTCATCTTCTATGTCCTCTACGTTGTGTTTATCCTTCCACTCTCTGTTGCAGTAAAGAGAAATATAGTTTTTATCGTTGACACTCTGGTCTGTGACTTACTCAAATACAAAGGGTCCAATTTCAATGAGTTTGGGCTTTCCACCTTCTTCGATTTCGTCCACATTGGTCACATTAAACACATAGACTTTGTAGATCATAGGAAACGGCAATTTGGTCCACAATTGGCGTGTCTCGGTGCCTGGCGCCAAATGGATTTTCTAAAATGTGTTTTTATTTTTGCGTTTATCCAGAACTTAGATTTTTTGCACTTGCCTTTCGAACCAACTCTTTGAAAACCATTGGAAATGCCAGAAAACCAATAAGAGCGCCCTGAAGGAGCAATAGAAATGATCCAACTATAACTTTTAGATACATGGCTTCTCGCGCTACCGGACAACGTTTAAGAACCGCAACGCTAAGCTGTCCGCATATCACTAACCATACAACATATAGACTACTTATTTCATACAACGAAAATGGACACAAAAATTTCTTAGCGACAGGCACCAGGCCTGTTAGCGGCGGGCCCGTCGCTCTCTCTTCGCTCTCTCATTCTTATGACGCACACTGATTGCGAGAGTTCGCTCAGTATGTTGTATGGTTAGTGGCATGATGCAACTAGAAAGGTGAGGCGCTCAGCGAACTTTTTAGAAGTAAGCGCATTTGCTCAGAGAGTGAGAGAGAGCGGGAGAGTGAGCGCAAGAACGAAGCAATCACATACACACAAATTTAGTATGTGTGTGTGTAGAACAAAAAATATAACAAAGCAATGACAGCATTTATATGCATGAGCACATTTTATTGGTACATATTATTTGAAACAAATTAAATATATTACAAAAAATTTCAAATTATGTAATTAAATTCACCCCAAAATTCAATAATGAAGTATGTATACATTTTCTTATTCAATTAAATAACAACAAAAACAACAATTTAAAGAGCATATTAAAGAATGTCTATATTATGTTTTCCAGCAGCATCAATAAATGCAACAATTTGACAAGCCAACGCAGTTCAAATTTAGTATGTTTTCACTTTTTCGATGCAACAACAACAAGACAGCGACAAGATCTGTTTGCACAAAAAACCACCCCCAAATGCAAAACTAAAAAAAAAAAAAATTGACATTCGCGGACACGACCTTCCGATTCAAGTGTCAACTGCACACTAAAATTTTTAGAAGGAATCTGAGACTGCGCTCAGCGAGCGCCTCACCTTTCTAGTTGCATCATGGTTAGTGGGCATATCGAATGAAAATTCACTAAAATATTAATAAACCAACCAAAACATACAACCCAAATATCAATAATTTAGTTTTAAAAAAACCATTTCTTATTTTAAATTGATTTATTTATATGTATGCGATATATAATTATAATATAGTTTGGTCTTTTAATTGTAATATTTTGGTCTCAATTGAAGTTTATTCAATAAATGACAAAATTGTTATTAAAACAAGCATTAAAACAAGCAATTTTTCTAAATAAAACCCACTTTTCGACCGCTAGTTCCTATGACAGCTATAAGATATAGTCATCCGATTTTGACCAAAACTTCCAAATCTTTGTAAAAGCTCATAATATTAATAATTGCTGAAGTGAGACACGTTAACATTAAAAACAAAAAAGTTTTTCTCATTAAAACCCACTTTTTTCGACTGATAGTATCCGATTAAAGCATTTGGGACAGCTAAAAATCAAGATATAGTCATCCGATTTTAACAAAAACTTCCTAATCTATGTGAAAGCGAATAGTATTATTAATTGCTGAAGTGGGAGCCGTTAACATTAAAAACAAAAAAGTTTTTCTCACAAAGACCCACTTTTCAACCGATAGTTCCTATGGCAGCTATAAGATATAGTCATCCGATCCGGTCGGTTCCGACATATTAGCAGTGTGCAGTAAAAAGAAGACTCTGTGCAAAATTTCAGCTCGATAGCTTTAAAACTGAGAGACTAGTTCGCGTAGAAACAGACAGACGGACAGACAGACGGACGGACAAAGCTCAATCGACTCAGCTCGTCGTCCTGATCAAGAATATATATAGATTATTGGGTCGGAAATGAATATTTCTATGCGTTGCAAACTTCTGGGCAAAATTATAATACCCTTTGCAAGGGTATAAAAATGAAAAGTTGAGAGTAAATTAAGTAGTTGTTGCAGAAAAACAAAAAAAAATTTTTAAATTTTCCTAATGCCGCGTGGAACACATTTATCAGCTGAGGAACGCGGACGAATCCAAGGATTGAACGAAGGTGGGGCTACCATCACTGAAATAGCTTCCAGAGTGTCTCGACACAGAAATACGATAGCTAATTTCTTAAAAAATCCAAGCTCCCATGGTCAGATTAAACGCAGTGGCAGACCGAGCCACATCGACGATAGGTGCAAGCGTGAGATTAAGCGCCTGGCTGTAAACAATCAAATGTCTTGTACAGGCATTAAACGTCATTTAGAGCTCAATGTCGGTAGAAGACGGATTCATCAAATTTTAACTGAAAATTGTAACCTTAAACATAGTTCCCGGGTGGCTGTACCGATGCTATTGCCACGCCATCTTAAGGCTCGTTTGGCGTTTGCTGACAGGTACAAATTTTGGACCGAAGAATTCCGAAACGTTATTTTTTCGGATGAAAAAAAGTTTAATCTTGATGGTCCTGATGGCTGTCATAAGTATTGGCGTGACTTAAGAAAACCAAGAGAAACTCGCCATAAGACGAATCACGGCGGTGGATCACTGATGATTTGGGCCTGTTTCGGATATGCAGGAAAGTCTCGGCTATGTTTTATTCCAATAAGAACAAACTCAGAAATCTATATTCAATTGCTGGAGAGTGAATTAATAGATTTTGCAGACGATCTTTACGAAGATAGATGGATTTTTCAACAGGACAACGCTCCAATCCACACATCAAAAGCCACAAAGGCTTATTTTTCTTCAAGAAAAATACCTGTACTGGAGTGGCCGGCTATCAGTCCTGACTTGAACCCAATTGAGGACCTCTGGGGTATCCTCTCAGCCAGGATTTATAAAGGTGGGAGGCAGTTCGACTCAATTCAGCATTTAAAGTACGCTTTTGCTTGCAGAATGGGAGTTAATAAGCAATGAAACTCTCCATAATCTGGCAGCTTCCATGCCAAACCGCCTTGCAAAAGTCTTAGAGGCAAAAGGAAAGCACATTATCTATTAAAGTAGATCAAAAGTTTGAACTTAATACAAAATGTTAAGAACTATATAAAATGCACATATACTTATTTCCTAAGAATGAAATACATTTGTTAAATAATAATTTTTTGTTAATAAATATTGAAGTACTGTAAGTCAGTTCTTACTTGGCTTGAACCGTTTGGTTTAAAACAAGGTTTTTCCAAAAATGTTAATGCACATATACTTATTGCACTGAGATACATATGCAGGAAGTAACAAAAATTTCTACTGCCTACTGCAGTTCAAAATGTTGTCTGTTCGAACTCATATATTTCTTTCGGTTTTTTATACACTTGGAGAGGGTATCTTAAAATTGTTACGAATTGTTATAGTCAGAATTTTTATCTATGATAAAAATTTCGTTGGTGTAAGCAATTCACTTCGGCACAGACGAAATTAGCTCAGCCTTCTCGGTTGCTTTTATAGCAGCAATCCATCAGAATCAATTAAAACATTAACTGAATTGCGAAAGGTACACGGGGATTCCCCCTCACAATTACATATTTTTCAACTCTATTTAGCCAGCTAATGCAGAAGGCCCTTCACTCACCTGAATCAAAGGATGTGGCATGGTTATTAATTGCTCGCCGTCGAGTCCAAGATCCGGACGAAACTTGAAAGTGTTACGCATATTGAAGCTGACAGCATCCTCATCTTCTATGTCCTCTACGTTGTATTTATCCTTCCACTCTCTGTTGCAGTAAAGAGAAATATAGTTTTTATCGTTGACACTCTGGTCTGTGACTTACTCAAATACAAAGGGTCCAATTTCAATGAGTTTGGGCTTTCCACCTTCTTCGATTTCGTCCACATTGGTCACATTAAACACATAGACTTTGTAGATCATAGGAAACGGCAATTTGGTCCACAATTGGCGTGTCTCGGTGCCTGGCGCCAAATGGATTTTCTAAAATGTGTTTTTATTTTTGCGTTTATCCAGAACTTAGATTTTTTGCACTTGCCTTTCGAACCAACTCTTTGAAAACCATTGGAAATGCCAGAAAACCAATAAGAGCGCCCTGAAGGAGCAATAGAAATGATCCAACTATAACTTTTAGATACATGGCTCCTCGCGCTACCGGACAACGTTTAAGAACCGCAACGCTAAGCTGTCCGCATTTATACATATTTTTAGTTATGGCGTGACACACTTATTGGGCATATCGAATGAAAATTCACTAAAATATTAATAAACGAGCCTGTACACAAATATCAATAATTTGGTTATAAAACTGACATGTCCTTTTTTGGAATTGATTTAATTATATGTATGCGATATATAATTATAATCTAGCTTGGTCTTTTAATTGTAATATTTTGGTCTCAATTGAGGTTTATTCAATAAATAACAATTTATAATGCAGGGAGGATAAAGTCATGAAAGACAAGCAACAGGTGGAGCTTTTCTGGTTGGTTCGTGTCTCCGCTGCAGCACACTGATGGCTAAATTATTGAGATCTGCTCACACTTCAAAATAAGAGTCTTGACTAACAGCCAAGATTGCCTAATTTCATAGTCGAGTAATCTTAGTGGGATTTTGAGATCGTTTGTACGTATTTTGCCTGGATTGAGTATATATTTTATTTCGTAAAGCTATGGGTACAGTTGATTGCTGCAAAAAAATAGAATGAGATGAAAAAATCATGTTCAATGGTAAAGTTTTCACTAACACTGCTGTCGGGCTGACTTTAGATTTGATTAGGCTTTAGATTAGACACTGCCTACTGCAGCAGCTTAACTTCTTTGAATCGTTGTTTTAGTGAGTGGCTAGTCTGCCGGCATCATTTCCCTCTGAACTAAACTTGACGGCTGAGACGCCTCGAAGATGACCGGAAAAAGCAGGCTTAAGACTGAACTTGGGAGTCGTCATTCCTCAATAGACAAAACGGCCAAACTGCAAAATTCAAACACCAAAGATCCCTAACAGGCAAACAGCGCCATCTGACGGCAAGAGTGGTTGACCCGGTTCATCTGTTCCTATCGGGAGAGAGCGTAAGCGAGAACAAACAGCTAATTTCTTATTTATCTGTTCCTACAGGGAACGCTCCCACCCCTCCAAGCACTTAGTTAGACACACACCTAAAGTCGATGGGCACTCGCCTCTTGCAACACTCGACTAATTCATGAAACTTCATTGCCTAGGCTCTAGGAGGCAGCCAAGCTCAAATACCTTGCATACTTTTATGTGAGTCTGCACTAAGCCAAACCCTGTAGCATCCTTTTTTGTTTCTTCTTCTTTTTCTATCCCAAAGTTCCCCAGCCATAACCCCTGAGGCACGAACCTGCTCATCAATTCATACCGAATGCTGGCCGAAGTCTGCTGATTAATGAATGAAGGGAATAGAGATTTCCTGAACGTCGTTCCGGCGCGCTGAAACTTAAAGGCAAAATTCTAAGTGCAGTCCAAAATTGGTACAAGTGAAAAATAAATACGGTTAATTTTTTCTTGCTGATCTGAATTCCAAACAATTTTTTTTTGGGATCAGAATCGGCCCTATGGTTTACATTAACTAAGCAGAAAAAGAAAACCTTAAAACCATCCACCAACAAGTGGAAGCTGCAGCTTAAGTAAAGCGTGGAAATGCCTGTACACATTTTAAATTCTATCCCGTTCCGTCGTAAGGGTTACAACCAAATTTTCAAGTCGCGCGGAAATTCCGGAATTAAAAATTATTTCCTTCCTGTCTTGTGAATGCTGAACAGACTGTAGTATATTCTTCTTCAAAAGAACTATGTAGTGAATTTATGGTCAAGGGACATTTTATTTATAAGTTTTATGTTCCACAAGTATTTGCAGTGCCAAAATTTTATCATCATTCCAACATCTCTTGGGAATGTTCTTATTTTACATCGTTGCAATCAGTATTTTCCCAATAATTATTGATCCACCACTAAACATTTGTCATTCACTGAGAAACATAAATTATGTAAACGAAAGAGAATGGCACAATAGACATAATAAATTTAAAAATGTCACAAATTCCAAAAATTACAGAAACAGACGTTGGATTATTATGCGCAAGTGAGAGCGAACAGCTGTGTAATTTCTGACAGACGCGTTGTAGACTGAGCAAAGTTCCTCTCTAATACTCATTCTCTATGGTTCAGTTATATTCATACTCAATAAGATGAACATGACAATGTACATGCTTTTACCTGATTGCATTGCGGAATTCATAACGGATAATATTATGGAGTTTCTCAAACTCTCCAAATATGGAAGCAATGGCAGGCCAGCTGCGGATTTTGTAAGCATAGCGAGTGAGAGTTTCTTGGAGTTGCAATGAGATCTGCGTAAAATGTTTCGGAAGATAGCAGCAAAAAAGTCAGCTTGTTGCCACAAATAACGTTATTTTTTTAAAATATTATTTTTTTAAAATAACGTAGCTTTAAGTGCTGTTAACGCCTCTTTTTTGTGGAGACGCAACGAAAATAGGTTTCGACTCTAAAGAGCGGTATCCACGGCTCGCGAAAAATCTCTCGTGAAAATGTTGATATTCCGCAGATACTTTACAGAGTCTGCTAAGCCGCTTCTATTAACACGATAACACTATTTTTTCTATCGATAAGCGATTCAAAGTAACCTTGCGCTGCTTTGGCGCTGTAAAAAAAAACAGTTCATAAACAAATCAAAATAATTTAATGAAATTTAAATAAAGATATATCAATGATGGTTACACGGTGAGTACAGAAGTACATATACGCCTGTAAGAAGGTGCATAATTATGCATATTTTCATGTTGATTTCTTATTAATTAATATCACTATTGAAGCCAACTTTTATTGCTGCAACTTAATGTGTCAAATCTGGCCGCCACCTTTGTGGAGTGGCAGGAAGAGCAGCAACAGAGGGAAAAGAGGAAGCACAGATGCGAATGCGTATATCTGCGCGAGAGAAGTTAAAAGAGGCGCTATTTCAAAGATGTGAGTAGTAATGCCTATAAGTTTGAATGGATAATTTACGAAGAATTTATTTTAGTTTCAGAACATGATTCAAAATCCTGATGTCTTTCGCGAGAACTTCCATATGAGCTACACATGCTTTGGAAAGCTTTTCCAAATATTAGAAGCACACTTGATGTCCAAGAGCATGTCCCGGATTGCATACCACCTCAATTGAAATTGGCAGTAGTTTTGGAGTAAGAATTGGCGCTGTTGAGATAACTTAAGTTCGTTGAAACTAGGTATTTGGCGTCCGGAGATATACAATGTCATGTGTCCTTGTCATATCGGATCAGCAAGTCTAGGATGAGCGTCCTTATTGACAAAGAGCTGAAGGAATAGATAGCTCCATGGAGTAAGGGTGGCATGCTGCAAGACGCCAAGGAGCTCGAGGAGGTTTGGAATTTTCCGAACTGCATTGGAGCAATTGATGGCAAACATGTGGCCATAAAAGCACCAATCAGAAGCGGGAGCTTGTTTTACAACTATAAAGTATGATTTCACTTTTTAGTATAACTTTAATTACATTTTGTTCATTAGGCGCCGTTTTCTGCCGGAGTCTTTTTTGCTGCGCTCATTTTTTAATTTGTTGTTGTTATCTTGCCCGCACAAACCAGAATAAAAACCTATTTTTTCATTTCGCGGCCATTTCGCGAGCCGTGGATACCGCCATTAATTTGTGAGGGCAAAAACACCAACAACAACAACGGATTCCGGCAGAAAACGTCGACAAATAGCATTTTCTAGCGCCTTTCATTGAAGAGCCACACTGAAAATGTCGGATGAGGCAATTAGCGACTTTCAATTTGATGTTACTGCGCTCATACTGCTGATTGTAAAATGGCATAATGACAAGAACAATTAATGTGTTATTCATATTATTTAATTATAATAATTTATTAAAACAGCACACAGTATATGTGGCACGCTCATTTAACATTGCAAAAACAAACACAAGGTTTCTTTGAAACGTTTATCGAACAGAAAAGGGTGTTATCGTGTTATTAGCAGCGGCTTAGCAAACTCTGTTAAGAATCTGCGGAATATCAACTTTTTCACGAGAAATTTTTCGCTACCCGTGAAAACTGCCCTAAAGGAACAATAAATAACACTGTTGTAGTATCTGGCACTAACATGGCGGTCATGAAATGGAGATGTCATTCCATGAATTCGATCTGTGGAGAAATGTTATACAATTGTTTAGTTCTATCTGGGTCTGTGCAGGGCTTGGTCGGCAGAACCAGTCTTATACAGCCATTGTTCAATCCTGGCAGGTGATTTCAACGTTGGTTTAAAAATTGTCTCTAACAGTTTATGATCTGTGACTAGTGCGAGTTCAAGTCCTGCCCAAACCAATCCCAAACTTTCCTTCTCAGCCTGTGAATATCGCTTTTCTACTTTTGAGTTTTTGCAAACTTTACTCACTGCGTCATCAGGTACTTTCTCTGTTTTTCCAAACATTATGACATCATCGGGATAATTTAAAGCGTTAGAGCTAGATGAAAGATCCTTTAGTATCCTTTGAAAAATGTCTAGAGCCCCGAACATCAACGTTTTATAGCGGAAAAGTCCCCTTTGTGTAACGAATGTCGTTGTTTCTCTATTCCTCCAATTTGGCATTCCACTGTTTCTTCGTCCTCGCTATGATTTAACTAGTTCATCCATCCGTCCAACGAGCTTCACTATGTAATCGTTTGTTTTTGGTCCATTTCTGACTCTGTGATGATGGGCTCTTTATGTTTGATTTAAATTTATGAAAATATTACATATAGAGTATCTAGCACGGCAGCTTTGATCCCGTTCCTTATGATCTTTGTCCCCACATCGGGCACACTCTTGTGTCGAATGTTTAGGTTAAGTATGAATGATTTTTATTAATAGCCTCTGCTGATGCCTTTCCATTAGCAGCGATTGTTTCTCAATTTGTTCATTTGCCAGACATGCATCAATAATCTCCGATAACGATTGTTCTTTTCCGATCATCTTTTTCTTTAAATTCATAGGTGCCCAAGCGTTAATTATTTTGTTCATTAACATAATCTTCTCAATCTCTGTTTTGGATGACCCAAATGAACATTTTCCGATTTGCTGTCTTAGTCTTAATAAAAATTGAGCTCTCTCCTTTCAAAGGTTTTATGGAACGATATAAATGTCTTTCAAAAATTGTATTCCTCTTCGGAGAAAAATGTTTTGTCAATTTTTCTATTAATACTTCCAAGAAATTATTGTCTAATTCCTTATTGTATTCATCCAAAGCACCAGGTATAGAGTAGTCCACCTCCTGTAGTTGAATACCCCCAAGATGCAATAATTTATTCCTTTGGCGAAGTACGGACTTTATGCCCTCATCATCGATATATATCAGGAATGCTCGCAGCCATTTTTCCCATTCTTTTCTCAGCATCGATATATCTACAGGGTCCCATATTCGACGGACCCATGTTTTTTTTTAAAATCAAAGAAAAAATAAAAATTTGGCGGTTGGCAATCTTAATCATTTAATTTGTTCCAAGTAGATTTGTTTACATCAATTTTTTTGAATATGATATCTCTCAAATGGCCGCCTCTGGCGTTGATGGCGTATTGTGCCCTTTTTGCAGCATTTTCCATCGATTTCGCCAACATTTCGGCCGGAATAGCGGCTATTTCTTCACGAATGTTGTCCTTGAGCTCTTCTACGGTCCTTGGCTTGTTAACGTAAACCTTTGACTTCAAATATCCCCACAAGAAGAAGTCAGGCGGCGTCAAATCGGGCGAACGCGGTGGCCAGTCCAAATCACCACTTTTCGACATCAAACGGCCCGGAAACAATTTCTTCAGAAAATCGATTGTTATGCGACTTGTGTGCGGTGGAGCGCCGTCTTGTTGAAACCAGAACTGCCTCATACGCTTTCGACGAATAATTGGCATCACAAAATTGGTCATCATGTCGCGATAACGCTCCTGGTTGATGGTAACAGCATGGCCATTTTCATTTTGGAAGAAAAACGGCCCAATGACCGTTTTCGCACTAACGCCGCACCAAACTGTGACTTTTTTCGTCATGAAGAGGCACTTCTTGAATCTCCTCAGAGGATTTTCAGTGGCGTAAATACGGCAATTTTGCTTATTTACGGTCCCATTCAATGTGAAATGGGCTTAATTTTTAATTTTTAAAAAGCACGTTGAGTTTTCACAATTGACTTGTTCTGTTGAATGTAAATTTCAACTATTTCAGAGCGCTCGCGTGGCGTGTATTGTTCCATGGTAAAAATCTGCTTGGACTGACGCTTCAAACGCGGTATGTCATTAAGCGATCTGACATCTCTGTCAAAAGTTATGGCGTTGCCAGATGGGTCCGTCGAATATGGGCAACCCTGTATGTTCTCACATAAGAAAGGTTCAATGGTTTCTCCAGCCATCTTTCCTGAAAATTATAATTATACTTTAAAAATTTGACGACAAGTAAATTTTTTTTTGGTTTCTTCAATGTTAAGAGGGTACACAGAGGAAAAAAACCTGTTCAGAAAATAAGTTGCTTTCAACTCAAAATAAGAACAAGAGGATCTCAAAATTCTTGAGAACAAATGTTCCAAATGTTCTTGGAATGAGTAAAGTTGTTCTCAATCGGATAATATTTGATTTAAACAACAACAAAAACGGTTTTCAACAGAGAGATATACAAGAGAGAAAGAGAGAGCGAGTGAGAGCAAGTTGGCTCTCTTTTTGATCTCTCTCTTGTCAGCTCAACAAAGCATAAGTAGCCCTCTAGAAGTGCGGCTGCAAAACTGTGCAACGGTTGAATTGGCAAGCGCGTCATTCCATCCGTTAAGTGCATAAGGTATCGGGCTCAAGTCCCAGTCAAGCCCAAACAAATTTTTCTGTGTTTTTCTGAAAAACTTAAATGAAACGAGTTAGGTGGAGTGGGTCGTTGAAGCGATGTTTCTGATTCCTAAGAAATATATGGGTGGAGGGAGAAGAAGCAGGCGCGCATCATATCCAGGAGTCTTGCCTCCCTTTATTTCCCGTTCCCTATTCCACTCAAATGTGAGGAATCCGCCCACACCTGGTCCAAGTGCAATCAAATTTTTTCCCAGTTCACATCTTCAAAAATTTCCATGCGTTCCGCTGAGATGTGCTTAGTGTGATTAGCATATAAGCCCCCTTAATAAAGTTCACCAATCATTATCATTCAATCACGTAATGACACAGTTGTCATAGTTTTATTTAGTTATAAATTTGGCATTTCGAATATGATCAACATAGAAGTGGACCAAAAGTTTTGATCATTTATAAATGGATCATTTGCTAGGCTTAAGATACGCGTGAATTCTCTGCACACCGTCCCTACTGGCATCTTACTTATATATAAAAAAGGTAAATGTCTAAAAATATATACGTGTATAGGATTCGGTTTGTACAGTTTTCTAAATGTCGTACACACGGTTAGGTATTCCTATGTCTGCATGTACATTGTAGATCAGTCGGAGTGGGGAACATCTGGGTAAGATAAATAGTGAGCCTGCTTAATGCTAATCGAGTTCTGCCTCCTTATACATCGTCTGAAGCTCCCGGCCACGCGCTAGTGGCACAGCCACCTGCTCCTCGCGACTCTCATTAATCTCCAGCTCCTTAAATGATGTTAGACTAATCGCTTCCCGAGCCAACAGAGCTGGAGAGCTGGACTCCTCCGCAGGGTGTTCACTTGTTCGTGGCAACGTGAGACCAGCAGCCAGAGCATGCGAAGCAGAGGTACTGGAACGGATCAAGATCAAACCAAGTTAGAAATGGGATCAAATTAGTAATTGATTATAGTTCGGATACTTACTTGAGTGAGTATGTGGACCGATAGAGCGGTGGCGGCGTATTCACGCGCACTGCAGCATAAGCTGCTGCTGCAGCCTGAGGATTGGGATGATACACGAAGGCGTATTCGTTCAATGACGTCAGATACGAGGGCGGCGGCGGTCGATGCTGGAACTCGGGGTAGAGATAGCTGCCGGCGAGCAGGCGATTGTTGCAGTGTGGACTATTGCAGTTCCGGCAGGTTTCGATGCGTCTAAAACAGGGACACTCGTCGACATCATCGGGCAGACTCAGGCGCCAAATCGCCCCGGATATGACCAGCAATGACACACCGATGCCTATCATTAGCAGAGCAGCACTGAGATACTGCGTGGAGTGCTCAATCAGCCCCGTGCTGCCCAGCACAATGCCGCCCAAAGTGCACGCCACGCCTCCTAGAGCAAATATTCCAATGACGAAGGGCAGCGAGGGTCGCGCGAACCATTTGCGAAAGCTGTAAATTCCGCCCTGATCGCCATTGGCCACATTTACGCTGTTGGTGATGCCAGCTTCCACGCTGCCACCGGCCAGCGGTACAGCCACGTCCAAGAGCGTTCTGAAAGAGGGAGAGAAAAGGGCCAGGCGTTAGTTTGTTTTTCCATAATCTGCACCCACACAGTGCGGCCAGCGAAGTGGACCTGGACCTGAACCTGGACAGGAGCAGGTATTTGGACTAGGAAAACATATTGCTACCTGCTCTAGTGCTCACATTACATCATTCCTTTCCTCCTTTTGTGGCCCATATGCGAAGGGTCCTTTACACGTTATCTCTTCACCCCTAACGATGCACACTTCTGCTGCTCCGTCCCTTTCAGCTGCTTTGTCTGTGTTCTCTATTGATAGTTCGAACGCACACACTTCCCGCTGCCTTTGTGTGATGGCCCGCATAAATTTAAAATTCTAAGTCCGACGCATTGCACCTGCGTGTCCCGGAGTTCTTTCTTTTGTCTGCATCGAACATTTGATTTAAAAACTAGCAGCTGTTGCCCATTTGATTTTTTGTTTGGTTATCGTTTTCTTTAACTTGATTTGGGGTTACATTTTTTAGGCGATACCTTCGAAGAGAAACAGTCAATAGGCCTGGCCACAGGTAGCCAGGTTCTGCTTTGCAGTGTCTCCATGTAGTTGTGTGATTACAGCTAAGTAGAAATAATGCAGTTGGCTCAAGTTGTGATAATATCATTTAGTTTGCCATTAAACTTAATTTATGTGCCAGGGAGGCCAGGCATTAAGCAACTGAGTGTCCCAAATACCCAATATACCCAAAAATATTATATTCCCCCTGAGATTTCATTTAATTACCGTGCCCACAGCTGCGGGCTAACGCAAAGTCTTGGGGCACCCCCCAATTGGCTTCAATTTGTCATCAAGACGGTGCGGCATTTCTCGTATTAATAAAAAAGAGAACAAAAAAAACTATGCAAAGCCAGCACCAGTGCGGTGGCTGTATTATGATGGGACCGTGAAAGTGAAACGACTCATCAATTTTGAATTTGTCAAAAGCTGTTGCTGCCCTCTCATTTGGCTGGGAATGGGTTTCATGCTAGACATTAAATGTATACTGAACTCAAATAGATATTACACTCAAAGTTGCACAGAGTGAAAAACCCGATATGGCGAATCAAACTTGCAAACGGTCGAAAATCGAAAAACATTGGTTGCAATGAAGTACAGATAGTGTCAAAAATAGTTTAAGAACACTAATGCTTTTCTGATCTAGATTTGATTAAGATAGAGTGACCATTGTATTTGCTTCATTGTAATGTGAATTTAATATGAAGAACGTAGACGTTACAAGTGCACTACTTGATATTTGATATTTATATATTAAGCGGTTCACAATTAATCGAAACAGTTCACCATTTGAAGTTAGCTGAATGCATTTTTTATAATGCTTCTTTCGTTCCTCTTTTACTTCCACTCAATAAACAAGTATTGTAAGTGTCAGTCTAGAAGAGTATTTTTTCTCATTTTTACCATTTTATAACAACAAATTCAACAAAAATATAAGCGAAAATCAGGTTTTTCAAAGTTTAAAACAAAAAACTCTTCGTTGTTACCTCGGGTAACCCTTTTCACCTCTTACACGCATATAGTATAAATAAATCTAAAAACAAAACCATGAACGTATGCCTTTTTTCGCTTTTAAAAACCTTTCACCTTTATTATTATTTTTAGAGTTCCTCTATTTATATTCCCTTACAATGGGTATATAATATATTTTTCCCAAAAGTTTGCAAAGCATAAAAACATTCATTTCCGACCACAGAAAATTTGAATATTTCTGATCAGAACGGCGAGGTGTATCGATTGAGCTTCGTCCGTCCGTGTCTGTCCTTACTTCAAATGTGGCGGCAGCTGCCGCTAAAAAATATTCCGCTTTTCCAATGTAATTGTAAATCATGGTGAAATTGATAGATATAGACTTGTCTGCCCAGGCCGATTTTTAACAGCAATCTTTTTTCCATATCCAAAAATCCATATCTCGATTTTTTTAGTGTGGCCGTTTTTGAGAAATCGCGGAAAAGCCAGTTTTTAGATTCTGAAAAAAGTACCTTTAGAAAAATGTGTACATCTTCAGTATCAGTTCATTCATTATGAAATGGTAATGCTTTCTTGGAAGGTAATTGAACGCGCTATCATTCATTCGAACACTTCTTAATCCGGTGCTTGACTTCGGCGTTATAAAAGCTTTTATAGGCAACTTTGCTTTAAATTTATCATTTCTTTTTTAAAAACTAGATTTTAAACGCGATTTTCACCACGAAAAATGTAATTTATTTTATTGCTGTTCCCGAAATACAACGCCACATAATTCATTCAAATCCGTTGAAGAATATAGAAGTTATTGGCATTTAAGTAAAAAATTGAAGGTTTCAAATTCATGCAAATTGACATGGTTTGATAGTTTTTTCTTTGTCGTAGGAGGCATAGTTAACATTCAAACTATTCTATTTAAGGGCTACTATGACCTGCCTAATTTAATTTGTACCTGGCTAAGATTTTTTGTGATTGACTTCTGCTGAAAAATTAGTGCACTCATTTTCAACCTTGCATTTTTGGACTCAGCGAAGGGATTTACATATGAAATGACTGTCAAATGGTCGGGATCGGAAATGCTGTAAACTAGTGTTATTAGTAGTATTTATTTTTTCAATAATTTAACATAAATAAGTTTAAATAAATCGTAAAAAAGTATGCAAATTTAAGAATAAAATCGAGGAAAAAACTAGCTTTGGCAGTGTGCCGTCAGCTTTAGAACATGAAATAATACGGAATTTTTTTTTTTACATTAACTAAACTAAAAATAATTTTTTTCTTCCAAGGAATAGTTCAGTTGCCTGTAAATTATTCTGTGTTTGCTCGCTTTTGCCTGACGAATATGTTAAAGCATAATGCTGTTGCTAACTTTCTCCACAATTTGTGAATGCGCCTCTTCCCACGAATCAGAGTTGATGATGCTGACACTGACTCCAACACCGTGTTCCTCCGCAAGACTGCTCCAGACTTTAAAACACCGGGTTCCTTTCGACTGTAAGTCCTTGGCAATGGTTTTTACCAAACGGGTATCGGGCAAAGAAATTATCTTTCACATATGGGCATTTCCGCAGGACGCAAACGTACGTTCGTACGCTTTCGATGTACAAAAAAGACGGAAAACAAAAATTATTACAACTTTTTTTTTGCGATTTGCTAGCAATTTGTTAGCTCTGTGCTTAGTGCAAAAGACGGTGTTTATTGAGTTTTAGATTTCATAGTGATAGCAATATACATATGGTCGCGAACGTACGCGAAAGAGAAGTCGATTTTGGCTTAATCTAGTGAAATGCAAAAATCTGCGAAATTGATCGAAATATTCTAAAGCGATTAATTTATTATAAAAGTAGCTTTCTATCGAGTTTTTACACAGAAAATATCTCTATTGGTTTTTTTTTTAAATTAAATTAACGTTGCGAACGTTCGATTAGAACTTAGATGAGAAGCAAATTAAAAATTGACCGTTAATCGAACTTTTTTGGTCACTATGCATTTTTTTCTTCTTAATTGATTGCAAATTTTCGGTCCAGGTTGACCATTTGGCGAAAATGCCCATATACGAAAAGTGTGTGCTTAGTGTTTGGCAGTATAGAGGAGAGAGGCCACTTTCAACAAATAAGGCGTAATTTGGAGTATTTTGGGGCAATCTAAACATCTTTTATTTAAAAAGAAACGACGGAGCTTCTATACTTCATCATATTCCTTGAACCCTGGGAACCTGGAAGGCGTACATTAAGATTGTGACTACACTGTTTAGTCCCTGTTTAGTCACTGTTTATTTTATGTTTAGATACGCTTAAAACACCGATTTGTCACTGTCAAGTAACAGTTCAGTATCTGTTTGTCACTGTTAAATCACTGTTTAGTTACAGTTTAGTCACTGTTCAGTCACAGTTTAGTCACTGTTTAGATACAGTTAAGACACTGTTTTGTCACTGTCAAGTAACAGTTCAGTAACTGTTTATCACTGTTAAGTTGCTGTTTTGTCACTGCTTAGTCACGCTGAAATCAAATTTAACTCCTACTAAAATCTTCCGTATCGAAATTAAAGATGTTTCCCATCAAAAACCGAAATCCAAATAATGTACAGGTTCGAAATGGCAGTAAAAAATGGTAACACTGACAGACGTTTTTTTTTTCAAAACCCACAAATGTCTTTCCAAATATCAGGAGTAAATAAAAAACTTATTCGCAGACTTAACCTCATCCAACGAGCCATGGCTTCTGGGCGTGAAGTGAGTACGTATGCGTTTCGAGTATACGCCTAGCAAGATATATTTAGCCCACCAAAATCGCCGTCATTGCGATTAAGAGAGTAAAACTTCCTACTGATGGTAATCAAATATTTAATTTTGGTGCTGATATAGCAATTTTTTAGTGAGACAGACTCCTCATTAAAAATTGTTTAAAAAGAATGTTGAATTTTGTTTTAGAAAAGCTTATACCTTAGAATTCCTTACACCCTGAAATTATTTGTGGGGCCAATTATTAGGGATCGCTACTATCAGAAACGAAAAAGTTGTTTTCAAAATCCAATTTCAGATAAAACACATGATTCTAAGTTTCAGAACGCTAGTATCGAAACGAAACAAATTTCTCCTACTAAAGCCCAAAGACTTTTGGCATAAAAACAGACGGACGGAGTGGTAGCACCGCTCAATCAAGTCACCTCATCGTCCTGAACAAACTATGTATATATACCTTACGGAAGGCTGAAATTAAGATTTCTTTTAGTACTGGTCGAAATGTAACAAACCTATTTTTGTTCTAACAACCCTACTGAACCCGTCACAGTGCTCATTCAACAAACCAGGAATCGAGTCTCGGAAAAATTAATTCTCAAAATAAGTTGCGACAATTCTAGCTGGAACATTTGTTCGCGTGGGGAGCGAAGTGTACAATGTGTAAAGCTAGAAGATTTCTAAAGCTATATGTTATACGTTTGGATTTATGTGCGTTTGACAGAGCATAGTGTCACTTCTCACTTCTGATTTATGAGCTTTTGCATGACAGGGTAGGGGCCGAATGAAAGATTCGATATTTTGAGCATTTGTTGTCATGCCTTGAAAACTTCCTGGGCCACAGTCCGAGGGCGGAATTCAGAGTTCGGGCATGTGACATAGATATGCAAATACGACTTTAGCTTCCAGCTATAATAACTTCATCAATCTTTGCTCAACTTCCGTTGTAATTTACCTGAGCTAGCCCTGACTCTCTGTGCCGCCTCATTAAGCACTTGCTGACCCAGTTGTTGGGCCACTAGCGGCTCCAACCGCAGCCGAGGCCATTAGGCATAATTACTTCCTTAATGGCGTTTTCTGGGCAGGCATTAACATTGCGCATGCGTAACTTGTGCAACTGTTGAAGACACTGTCGCTGCGCATGCCTGGCGAGGCAGGGCATAATTAGGAATACTACGAGAACCAGAGACAGTAACAGAATACAGTAATTGGGTGCCAAAAAAAGTCTACGCAAGTGGAAAAGCAATTTGAATGTAAATGCAATTAAGATGCAACTGGGAAGGGGGAGTGTTCTTTGTTTGAAATGAGCCGCCACCACCAACTCGCAGAGCTACTGTGAGAAAGGTATTAAAAGTAAATTATGATTATAAAACTCCCAAACAAATGCCTGGAGAAATGTCGTAAGTTAGCTTGAGCTCGTGTTCTTAAAAGCGTTAAGCGGCTTAGGCCCACTGCTCCTACGAAGGCCCATAATGGGAGATCCCCTGCCACCCATTCCACGGGCAACGAGAAGACGAGTTCAGATGTCGGGCTACTGGTGTTTTCACCGGTGCTCACGTGTCGGAGCAGATGAAATATGATGATGCGCACTATCATTAGCCTAGCGCTCGGCCCATCGGCTCGGGTCTTTTTTCTTCGTCTTTTGTTAATGAATGCCCACATTAAGCTGTACTTAAGTCGAGCCGAGGCCATTTGGCCGCAACTGTAGTTCAGCTAATGGATTTCTAGCTCCGCTCTTCAAATGGAAATTTTATTGGAAATTTTAATGCGACTTAACGGGAAATGCTGTCAGGCGAGATAAGGGTGTTGGACAGCAGCATAGGCCTAAAAATGTGGCATGCATCCCCTAAGCGAGCACTTGAGAAATATTTGTGAAATATTATCAGCTGCAAGGCGGCGGGGATGCTGCTAGTGCTCAAATGGGCATCAATTTTCTAAATTTAAGTCATTTTACCCGCATCCAAATTCAATTTGCGCGAGAAAAACGATTTTAAACCCGACAACCCTAAACGTGGGTGAGTTTGCCATGGGGGTTGCTGCTAGAAGGTAACCCCGGTTATGACCAATAAGCGCCAACGGGGTTAAGGGCTGTCGTGGGGAAACATCGAGTTTAAGAACATCCGAGTGCGTGGCACAGATTACAGAGCTGCCGTCGAGCTGTTATTAGATACTTCTTAGCTTGTGAATCAAGGCGATTCCCATTCATGCTTAAGGACATGACAGCCTGGTCCTGCTAGTTAAGTGCCTTGACTCATGAAGCGGCACAACCACAAATATGAAACCCGAACTGACTATTGATGTTCCACCACTTCCTTTCCTCTTTCCTCGGTGCTGGTGTCAAATGACAAGCGCTAAGAAGGCCGGGCTGCGGTTCAAGGAACCGGTTGACTGAATTCGAATTCCTACAACCAATCCACAGGCCGCTCAGGCGTCACTCTGTATCGAGGGTAACACAAACACACAATCTTTAAGAGTTTCCATAGCATTTCACATTGTCAAATAGATTGTCAAATTATTATTATTATTATGTTTGTGTTGGTCTTCGTTTCATTTATAAATTGAGTTGGCTGCTCCGTTTGTTTAGGCACCATCAAAGCCAGCCTTCGACAAAATGTACATACATACAAGTATTTCCAGCGAAATGCACTCGCTGCTAACATTCTGAAGTTGTTTCAATGTTTGTGTCGAATTGGAAATTGATATTTTTACTTGAAGTAGGCAAGAAGCCAACATATAATAAACATGCAGTCAATTAACGGACGAGTGTCATTTATTGGCTTTTGGAAACCCCAAATCCAATGCATTTCCAACGGACTGACTGAAAGAAATCAGTTGAGGTCAGTCACAGGTTCGATGTCATCTTTGGGTTTATCAGCTTCATTCTCGTTAGTGTTCCCAATTGGTTGTCTATCAATGTGGACCGTCAATTAGTATATAACCATGTGATTGCCTAAGAAATGCTCGAATTTGGGTTTTAAACGTTAATAAGTATCGAAATGGTCAAACTCTTACAGCCCCACAAGTAGCTTAGTTTTACTTTGTATAAAAAGAGAATAAAGAAGCATTTTATTTGTCCACTTTTTATGAATAGTTTACGAACAATGCAAAATTCTTATTAATTATATTTTAAACAAAATTTAACTCTCTCTCTCTAATAAATTGGATTTCATTAACAGGCTAAGGAAGGAAACTGTTTCCACTTACGACGGCACAGAAAGTTAAAAAGGCTTCTTTTCAGAACGGAAGGGCAAACAGAATGCTGTAGTTCTATTAAGATTAGTAATTTTACTCCTAATCAATATTACGAGCCTCTGTCTTTGACCACTGTAACTTTTAATATCTGTTCTTTAAGCTAAGAATAAGAAGAGTAATTGGGAAAGTGGGCTAAATCTGGAGAATCAATATATTTAGCCACGTCAACAAGTCACTCGAACAAGACAATTTCTCGCAGCATCTTAAAAAACAAGTAAGAAAGTCGCCTGTAATACACTCTGTGACTGGAGTGAAAAGCGCTGTTGAACAATAGATGGCACCACTACTTGCATTGAACAGTGATGCAAATCGATAAATAATGCTTATTACCAACTATCTCTCCGCTACGAACTATCTATCTTCAAAACTGTAGGAGATATATCTGAATACTATAACAAAGATTTAGGCTTTTACGCAGCAGTCACCATCTTTACCTGTCTATATGCAATTGTAAGCAAAATTAAAGGCCAGAGTGACAAGAAATATTTGGACTGTCGAAGCTAAATAAACTTAGTCGAGGTGGATAACGAAACGTTTATTTCCAAAATCATTGCAAAACGAAAAGGAAACTGATTAAGCAGATATGTCTACTTAATAAGCTATTCCATACACTATAATAATTATATGGAGAATATCGAGTTTGCCATAAGAATCGTCCAATTGTCTACTTTGTGGTTTGAAAACCAATGACCTTTTCATATTCATAATATTCTGTTTAGTTAGACTGCAAAGGTCATTTAAAATTCCGACAAAACTAAAAAAGAAAGTAAGAAAGACGGTCCATCCCGTATAAAATATTTTCTGTACCTGAGAATGTGTATACTATAGTATGTAATTTGCTGCTTTGGTAGCAGCTGAATGCAAAATTGCTGCTGTGCTGCGGCAGCAAACTTTTTTGAGCTCGTAACTTGGCTATCATTCATCCGATCTTTACCAGTGATTGTTCATAGGGACAGACATACTGACATAGCTATATCGACTCGGCTGTTCTAGCTGATCGAGAATGTATTTGGGTATTTCTACGAAAAGATCAACCAACATCTTTCATTTTATGCAGCTAACTTATCTTATGTATATCAGTAAAAGTTTCTGAATCCAAATTTGAATGTTTTTATGATTACGCAAAAGTAGGCATTTATGAATATAAGAATAGCATCACAAGTACAGCGTTAGAGAACGGCTTGTCAAGTAACGTAAGTCACGTTGCTTATCAAAATAAGTCAGATAAAAAAAAGCAACATTTATTTTTGAGCGAATTTGCTTTAAATATATATAACATCATGCAGATCATGTTGAACTTAGTTACATTAAAAAACTCGAACGCATTCCGCAGAGTTTTGTTTTTTGTGAAAGCAGACAAATCGCACATCCGTATTCTGTCACGTTGCGTATGCCTTTTTGATCTGCCTGCATCTTGGGAACTTACTGTCTACAACTGCTCTGCGACCATTTCGCTGGCCAAGCCAGAAGACGAATATTAAATGGGAGCAATACGATATATTGATTCGTTCCTGATCATACTAGTCATAGTTGTAAACAAAGATTGGAGATGCTGCCATTGGAAAGCAATAGAGTCCAGCAATTCTATTTGCTATTTTTAAATCAAATTGGACATTTCCATCTGAACTTTTAGATCCAAGTTTGATGATATCGTTCTGCAAGACAAACTATTGAAAAACCAAAAACTAGTTCATATCTATATTATTTTAGTGATAAAATGTCTTCTTTAGTTAAGGAATTTAGTTAAGTATAATAAAGAAATAGCAAAAAGAACATCGTTAATTCGAAACATCTAATAAAAAAGTTTTTCAGCCTCATTAGATATGTGCGCTAGATGTAAAGTAAAAGACTCGGCTTTAAGCTGTAGTTCCCTTTCTCTTCTGCAATAACTAAAGAAGCTCGGCTTTAAAGCTGCGTATAGTCTAAGATTATTTAAATTTTTATATCGTTAAAAGAATGAAATGTTCCACTGTATGTTTTGACCAGAAAATGATACTTTTAGTATTGGATAATATTTAATTTAACTGTAAAAAAATATTAACGAATTAAGTTTTGTTTGCGGGGTTAGTAGAAAATGAGCTATGAAAACTGAATTCTCAATCCTCGCAAAGAGGGTTTCCAGATGTTTGTAACGCATAGAAGGTAGCTACTCGGACCACTTGAAGTATATATATTCTTGATCAGCATGACGAGTTGAGTTGATAAGGCCAAGTCCGTCCGTCTGTTTCTATAATATTTCCTCCCTTATTTTAAAAGCTATCGTAACCAAACTTTGCACGAAGTCTCTTAGAACAAATACGCTGCACATTTGTCGGAATCGGCCGGATCGGATGACTATAGTATATAAAGATCGTTTAAAAAAGTTGTGAGCAAAACTTGTTTGTTTTCAATGCAAATGTCCTTCGTTTTAATTAGTATTCTATGGCTTTTCACTATTTCACCAAGTTTCATGTCTGAAAAAGTCTTAGTAAGAAAAGCTTTTTTGTTTTTAACGCTATCGCTTCCAAACTTAATATTTTATAATATTTTTTGCTTTTACATAGTTTTGATAAATTTGATTCAATTCGAACGATATCATCAAACATGAGTTCCCAAGATGCAGGCACAGGAGAAAGGCATAAAATCGAAAAAGTAGTTGTAGTTTTCACTTATGAATATTATCTGTTTCAACATGATGGATTGATATAACAAATAGCTGCCACATACGCAACTGGCCACTAGATAGTGGCGCCATCTATTGGGAAAATCAATCAACCAACATTCTTCAAAGCAAAAATGAAATGTTTCTAAGAAAATCATTTACAACCCCAATTTCCCTACAGTTTACTAGCTAGTAAGGGTATATAAACTTCGGTCGAGTTGCAGTTAGCTTTCCTCTAATTTTTTCATGTAACTTTACTGTTGTTGTATGTTCGCTTCGGTTTCAGGTAGAATGACCTTAGAAAAATGTTTAACAATTAATCAAACTGTATCCTCGTCTGAAATTTATGCGTAAACATTAATTTTTGATGCTCCAGCTCTAGCCCAAATTCCAAGAAATATTTTGTGATAATCGCAGCAAGCATGTAAAACATCAGACTCCAACGAACTAACAAGTTCGGAATGCCAAAGTGCCGTCGTCTCCCCAATAAGAGGCGCGCACTGGGCATAAAGTGCACAGATGGGGGGGCCGCCACTCGAGTCCTCGAGTCGTCGAGTCATGCCTGTTGCTGACAATGAAACGACGCTCTGGAGCGTGCTGCAGCAGACATTTTCGGAGGCAGAAAATGAAGATGGAACTTGACATGATTTTCGTTGAATGATAAAGTTTCAATTTCAACAGAAGAGCGCCGCCACGCTGGCTTTGCCCGTGAGCGGGGAGCATGCCAATTATAATTTTAAATGCGTTGCTCCCGTCAAACTTTCGGTTTCGGACAGAAAACTAACTGGGGCCCAGACAGTAGCCATTTTGCTGTGCTTGCCCCGGGCTACTGTCGTTTAAAAGTTTTTATGTCAGTTTTATGGTAAGTTGGGTTACCTGCGCGCGTGATGTAGATGATGATGCTGATGTCCCATCGGCCGCTGCTGATAATACTGATGATATTGCAAATAACTGGCCGCCTCTGAGCCGGCGACTTGCATCGAGCTGGCGTTCAGGAAGGGCGAGGCAGCTGCGGCTGTGGCCAGTTGGGCGTTGGCAGCTGTGGCCCCAGCTGAACCAGCATGATCCAGAAAGATGGCCGTGTACTGGGGTGGGAAGCCCGCCACTCCGACTCCAACAGGTGCTCCGCCAGGGACACCCGCTGGGACTGTGGGAGCGGGTGCACCGAGGGAGCTGTTGCTGCACTTGGTCTTGGCCTTATGGCCAGCCTTGCGGCGCGTGCGCTTGCTCTGCCTGGACTCAGACTCGGAGCGCGAGCAGGCACTGGTATTGAGTGTCTGCGGTGCTGGCACCGCTGACTGAGGTCCAGCCACGCAAAGCGAGGGTGGAAACTGCAGTTCGCTGTAAGTGCTCGACTCTAGGATGTTACTCTCCGACGTAGTGCGGTTCATTACGAACTGTTCGAAATCGTTTTCCTCCTCGCGGTCCCATTGCTGGGTATCCAGGAGCGCCGTGGACTCCTCTCCTATTGCATTTGATATGTCGCAGCGACTGCGGCTTCGGTGGAGGCTGTTGCTGCTCTGGCTGGCACTAATCACGATTTCCGGTATGATGAACGGCGACCGTTTGCCCGGAAACTGATGCTTCGCGTGCGAGTGCTCGTGGCTCATGGAGCCCAGCATCGTGCCGTTCTCAAAGATGATGGGAGTTGGGGATGTCGTGGCCATGATGGTCATACACACTTATAAATATTTCAGCGTGGAATCACGATATCACTTATCAAGCTCGAGACTTTCGCTTTGGTTCTTGCTAAACACAAATCCCAGTGGAGTGCCTAACTCATTTTCCTCATACGGAAACACACACACACTCGCAATGGTAAACACGTTCTACGCGCCAATTTTACGCACGAGTTTGTACCCGCTTTCAGAGATCAGGCGTCAGGGAATCCGTGGTCCGGCGATGAACCTTCTCAGTGCGCGTACCGCCAAAAACTGATTTGTATTGTTGCTGCGTTTGTTGTGTTTACGGCTTCTTCCACTTCTGGTTTTTCAACTTCTTCTTCTCTCGCTTCGTGACGACGCCGACGCCAACGCCAACGCCGACGTCTGTGCATTGTATGTAACATGGCTACATGACTCCCAGCAGCAACAGCAAACCACCACCACGGCGCTGCTGACTTGGCATCGATGATGCATCTCATTGACAACGTCACTCCTGCAATAACACACACACACACACTCGCCAAACACCCTCATACTCACCCTCACCCCGTGAGACGACAGACGAGGTCTCTCTCGTTGGCCGTTGCTCTCTCTGAAGGGCAGCCAGGAGAGGTCTTCCCGAGACAGGGTGTGTGGCACAATTCCTTTTCCTCCATTTTCTGCCTTCGGATTTATGGGTTCCTCACACAAAAACTTTTAAATTGATGATCAGTCGGAAATTATATTTAAACTCTGGGCATTACGACTTTGAAGTGACATAAATCAAAGTCAAGTACAATGGCAATACAAATTTTGCATAGTTGACAAAATAGTCATTTTTGGAAAAGTTTGTATAAGTCACAATATTTCTGAATTGATTAGAGTATCAAAAAACTTGAAAACCATAAAGCTACAGCCAAACAGGTCTCGTATTTTACCGATTGGAATATGTATTTTTCTTAGAGAAAATCCAGCTTTCTTTTATTGTCAAAAGAAAATCCTAATCCTACCCCTTCGGGATAGAAGTCCGCTCCTGTTGCTGCTGCTCTTTTTCACACTTCACAAGAGTACTCCAAGAGAGAATTTTCAACCTCCCTGCTTCTTCGCCCACCATCTAACCTCATCTATAGGCGAAAGGAAAGAAAAATCTGTGTCACGACGACTCTAAAATACTCTTGCAACTCAACATATTCCGTCAAAAAGTGGGTTGTCTCATTTTGCGCGATTGGTATTTTTAAAAGTAAAAATATTGCTGTAAGAATGGCAGTTCTCCCAATGTATGTAACAGTCAAAACGAAGAGTAAACATATTTTGATTCACATTAATAGACGAGTCGATCTAGCCCTGTCCGCCCGTCTGTCTTCTGTCCGCTAATCACTAAATGTAGACTCTCTTGGTCTGCATGGCACTGACTTGGTTAAGATATCGTTAAAACAAAAAACGAGAGCGTAAGTTAAAGTCGGCTCTAACCGACTTCGATATACCCGTTACTCATGAGAAGAAATGTTTAATAGAGTTCCTGTGTTCTTGAGTGGGAACATCCGAAAAGTATGCAACATTTTTAAAATCGGGTTTTTTATATCCGATCTTAATGAAAATTTCAGCGATTGTAGTTATTGCGAATATAAATTTAAGTTTCAAATTTGAACTCGATATCTTAAAAAATGTGGGAGTTATTTAATTTGATACAAACTTGATCTGCATGCAGACAATAGGAGTCTACATGTCAAACTTGGTTGCTCTCGCTTTTCTAGTCTCTGAGATCTAGGTGTCCATACAGACAGACGGACGGACGGGCGGACGGACGGACGGACGAGTAACTCGAGTAACGGGTATAAAAACTTACCACCTTTCGCTTATTTGCCAATCTTTTAGGCTTGATTTTCCATTTACTTCACGCAAAATCTCAAACATATTAGTAGTTAAAATTAAACGAGAGCGTAAGTTAAAGTTGGCTCTAACCGACTTCGATATACCCGTTACCGAAAAAACACGTTTAACAGTGTTCTGCGTTCCTAGGTGACCATCCGAAAAGTATGCAAACTTATTTTAGGGTGGGAGAAGTGGAAGCGGGGGGGGGGGGCTTGGTTCACTTGTTTGCTCATAATTTGAAAACCCTTTATCCGATCTTTATCATTTTCATTTTCAATTCATTTGCTAATTACTAACTATCTCTAAAAGGAACGAATCGTCTATCTTTAAAACTGTAGGAGATATAACGTTTTTTCCAAATTGCGGGGGGAAGGGGGCGTGGCCAAAATTTGAAACAAACTTGATCTGCGTGCAGATAAAAGAAGCATTTGTCCCATACATGTCAAACCTCTATTTCTTACCATCTCTGAGATCTAGGTGTTCATACAGACAGACTGACAAGTCTATATCGTCTCGGCTGTTGATGCTGATCAAGAATATATATACTTTATATGGTCGGAAATGATTCCTTCTGCCTGTTACATACATTTGCACGACTTTAGTATACCCTTTTTACTCTACGAGTAACGGGTATAAAAATAGAGGAAAGCTAACTTCGGCTCTACCGAAGTTTATATACCCTTGGAGCATGATATATGTTGCCAGTTTGTTATATGGCTATACGATATATTCATCCGACTTTGATCAAATACTCCAAAACTGCGTTGAAACAGATAACATTATTAACCGGAAAGTATAAAGACGCTACCATTGAAAACAAACAAGTTTTTCTCACTAGAACTACTTTTACGACCGATCCTTCCTATGGCAGCTGTGTGCTATAGTCATCCGATTTGAATCAAACTTAACAGAATTGTGTGTTCGTATATTACATTGATCTGTACAAAGATTGGGAGCGATAGCATTGAAAACAAAAAAGTTTTTCATACCAAGACTTTTTTCAGACCTATCTTTTGTATGGCAGCTATACTATATAGTTGTCCGATTTTGATAAATCTCGGTGAAATTATGTGAAATTATAGAATACTTATAAATACGAGAGTTGGCAGTGATAGCATTAAAAACAATAAAGTTTTTCTTACTAAGACTAGTTTTTAGACCGATCTTTCCTATGGCAGCTATATGCTATAGTCATCCGATCTGGCCGGTTCCGACAAATGCGCAGCGTATTTATACCAAAAGACTTCGTGCAAAGTTTGGTTAAGATAGCTTTAAAACTGACGGAGGAGATTACATAGAAACAGACGGACGGACATGGCTACATCAACTCAGATCGTCATGCTGAGCAAGAATTTATATACTTTATGTGGTCGGAGATGCTTCCTTCTGTGCATCCGGACAATTTCAATATACACTCTCCAAGGGTATAAAAAGTATTTCAAATTCAAATGAAGAATATAAAAAAAATATTTTATACGCAATCTGATCTTCCCATAAAAAATCAAAATTTTTAAATTATTATTGTTGAGGAGTTATCGTATACAGACCGCCATTATGTGTCAAGATTCGTCGTATATCAACGGTATCAACATAGGTAACTGACCGCTGTAAGACTTAATTACCACACGGTCTCGTTTTAAGCCATATTGTTTTATCACATTTGTCCAGGGGTCGCAAATAAGAGTTATGGGTTTAAAAAAAGCAAAGAATAATAAGTTTCCTAATATTATTGAAGATCCCCATATGCTAATTTTGAGTAAAGAATCCAAAAACAGGAATAATTCATTTTAAAATTAACCAATTAACCAATACTTCGGCAGTTCGATAAAGAATGCTGATTACTAAATATGTCTGTGGGAGATTTGACGTTTTCAACGACGAACCTCAATAAAAACACTCACCAAAAGATTTTGGCAACGTTTCTAGATACGCGTATTTATATTTAAGAACATCAGCATGGAACAAATTAATAAAAAAGAACAATTAGAGAATTGTCATCATTTAGGGCGCGCGCACACATGCGGCTGAAAGATGAACTGACGGTAGAACTTATGGCTGATCTTGACAATTAACCACGCTTCGCACATGCTGGTGTGTACAAGATGCACTGGTTTGTAAAATGTAAAATTGGCTATACAGCTCCTTTATCTTTAACTTAAGCACGAATTAAGCTTAAATAAAGCCGACTTTCTCGAAAGGTTGCACGTTGTAAAAAAATGTGTAAGTTACTTATTAATCCGTAATATAAGCACTCAAAAATGACAAATTTGATCAAATTTTAATTAAACATACTTGAACTAACAGTTTGCATTTTTACATTTTTTATTTTGCTTCTAATTTTTTAAACAGGACACTTAAAGTTGGAAAAAATTTGCTGCCAATTTCACAAAAAAAAACACGTCGCTTATAAACAGCTGACTTCAACAGCCCATCAACAAAACAGTGTTGCCGCTAAGTTTGAATATGTTTTTTTAAGCTATTTTGAGTATGAAAATGTTAAAAAACCAGTTAATACTTGAAATTGGAAAAGATTGTTTGAGGCTTATGCCAAAAAGGGTAAAAAACAAGTGAGAAAGTCGGTCAAGCCCGACTATAACATACTCTGTACCTAGAGAAGGAGCTGAATGCAGTGCTGCTCTTTGCGCATAGCTTGCGAACCGCTCATTCGGTCTTTATCATTCGCTTAAAGCTTGTCTTCGGAAATATGAAACTCATACCTCTCGAGTTTACTGCCGTTATTAAAAATGCTAAAATACAGCAAGTCTGAGTCATTTGCGCGCTCTTAAGTAAAAAAAAAGAAAGCTGTTTTCAGGAGCTCCCTTAGGCCGTTAAAAAAAAATTTTAAAAATACTATAATACATTCACCAAGTCTGAATTTTGTGTGAATAAAGTAAAGAAATAATTTATTAACCCACAAAAAAAAGCAAGAATCGGGGGGAATAAAGGTTAAATTATTTCTCGAGAACACAATTGATCTTGACTTCCAACCTGTGGGAGTGGGAAGTGCGGGGAGCCATTAGCGAAGAGCTCAAGCAAAAAATGAGAGCAAGCCTCGCTCTTGCTCCAGCGTCAGCCAACGCTTCGGCTGTCACGAAGGTGCAAACAGCTTTGAAATTGGCATCTTTGCCGCGTCGGTAATCAATTGAATGTGAAAAGCCAAAGAAGTCGGAAGTGAATAAAGTATAAATTATAAAAAAAAAAAAAAAAAAAAACGAACAAATTCCTAACGAGTGAATGAAAAGAAGCGTTAAAATATTTAAATGGTAAGTAAAAGTGGAAATTCTAAATTTACAAATGTACATACACCTACATATGCATACAAAAAAGAACGCCGGACGCGCTGTCGCTATGTATTGTGTTATGTATTCATATGTAAGTATCGCGTTTTTTATTTGTGTTAGTGTTCATACTTCCGTGTTTTAGTGTTGAGCAATTTGTGTTGATACGTGCATATGCAGACATATGTTTTCGCATCATATGCTTTATCCGTATCGCTTTAGTAAATTATATTTATCGGTATTCTATTTAAATTTTTGTTTGTGTATGTTTTATTTTATGTCTGTTTGTAATAATCGTGGTATTTCGAATTATATTCCAGATTGAAATTGCGAAGTGGGACGACTTCACGGAGAAAATTATTCCTTTTTATTCCGAAAAATTTCACAACGAAGCGTGCAAGCAACTGCTAGCCGGGGCCAGGATGGCAAAAACAGTCGGTAAGTGTTAAAAAATTATTTTTAACTGTTATTAGATTTAATATTACAACAAATTTTTACTAAATCAAAATGTTTCTATTTTTTTTGGCGGATGCTGAGTATTATTATATTTGCTTTATCCTGCTCAACGTTGGCTTACTGCCGACGGCAAGGTTCCGCATTGAGAGTGGCAAAGAAATCGCGAAGCCAACCACGCGGATGGGAGAGGGGGTCGCTAATGACAAAAAGAATTGAGAAAATAACATCTGAAAAACGTATTAAGAATTAAGTATACAAAAGCCTTTTTGATTTTCATTAACAATAAATATAATTAAATAAATTCAAGACTTTTATGCTTACAACCAAGAAGATCTATGCTTGGTTTCGAGACTTTCCAAGCTTACAATCAAGTACATCTCCTCTTGGGGTGAAGACTTTTCATGCTTCTTTTCAAGAAGATCTATTCTTAAATTCGAGACCTTCCATGCTTACTACCAAAAGATCTATGTGATATGACTTAATTTCAAACCAAGAATTTCAGTCTCAGAAATTCGTGCTTGATTTCAGTACATCCAAGAATATTCGTCTTGAAGGTAGCAAATTTGTAATCTTTGAACAACTTTCTATAAGATGCGTTTATTCATAATTTTGTAAGAGCACATGAAATTTTTGATTAAGCTTATATGTTCTAAGCGCGAAACGGAACGGGTATAAAAACCATGCGCTTTAGTCGAAAAAAACAGCTTTGTCTTCCTCTCTGTCCCTCAATTATCTTTGCTCTCAACACTGTCAAGGCATCCTTTTGGGTAAGGGTATGAAAATAAGAAGCCAAACAAATACTACCGAGGGGAAATACCACAAATCCCAGTGTACAACACGACATTTATGTGTTTGTGTGTGTGGAAGATACAGACACGCATTTTCCCACTTAGCTGAGCCATTTGTTTGAATGTACATTTTTTGAGGGTGAAATATTGTTCTCTCCACGAAGAAGTTCCATTTTCCGCTTGCCGAATTGTTAATATCGGGTTTTCCCTTGAACTTGCTGGGGAACTTGAAGAAAATGCGTTACTACTTAACTGGGTCTGGGTTTGAGAATTACTTGAACTATGTGGCTGCCCAAAGCAATTGCCAGTTTTCAAGAATTGGCCCACATTCCCACCCAGTTTGCAATGTTGGATTGTTTGTTTAGGTTTTCTTTCACAAAACTATTCCCACTCAGACAGATTTCTGGCCAACCGAAAGTCACGGCATCTCCACACATTTGAGACAATTACCCGTCTGCCTTCTTATATGGCCGGGACGTATAATTTCAATTTTTAGCAAAGAACCCAGAAAGAGGGTACAGCCAAAATTAGGCTTAATCATAAGCTACAGCGCAAATGCGCAAATTAGCCGCGATGCGACCAGCAAGCGTCCAGCCCGCATCGCAAGGCCTTCGGAGTCGTCAAGTCCATCCCAATGGAGCTTTTGTGATGCCTGACCCTTCATTCCGGACAACCGACCCTTTTTACTTTTGTCTGGCCCTGCATGTTCAAATTTCGTTGTTTTCTCGTTCTGAACAAGCACGCGCTCAGCTTATACATAATTACCAATTAGATGCATTTCAATTTTTCGCTGCGGCCGACGGTCAACACGTCTACTTACCTGAATATGTTGGGATCTTGATGGATGACTAGTTGGCGGGTCACGTTGTGCCCCAGCGGACGATGGATGAATTGGGTGTTCAAGATATCAAATGAACAAGCACATTTCACATTCGATCTTCACGTTGGGTTGTTTTTAGAAACTAGTTGCAAAATGTTCTATCACTTCCGGTCGAGAGCTTCGGGCCACAGCTAATTCAAGATTCATTTTTGCTTTGCCTGTGGTATAAGTTATCACCCACCAATCAATAATGCAGCAACGCCGATACTTAATCGAAATTCAAATTTATTCAAATTAAACCCAAAGCTTCAGCACTCCGTTTTGTACTGTGGAAACTCAAAGGCAGCTCGAGAGGTAGGTTAATTAATACAAAATATTCAATTGGTCTATTGGAATACCAGCCTAGATGGGAACGTCGCCCGCTTCCTGCCTTGGCCCAGTTTCCGTCAACACTTCGACTGGTTGTCAAGCGGAATCCATGGCTTCTATTCACCAGCAAAGGAAGGTGCTTAGACGCATTTCATGTGGCCGTGGCCAAGCGAGCTGTTTGTTTAGTTTCCATTTATTTGTTTACCGAGGAAGAACCCATGCTACACGTTAGTATTGAGCCAACACAAGACAACAATAACAAATTCGGTTTTATGACGCTGCTAAAAAATGTTTGTAAACTTTACATTTTCAAGTCTTCCCCTCTTTGATCTCGCACAGTTGTCGCCTCTGTTCGTGGGGGATGTGGACCAAGATTACAGCCCCCGCCGCATTAGCATCAAATTGATTTTTCATTAGCTCTGGCTTGTCTGGCCGATCTAGCCGATATGCAGCGAACGTCTCTTGGTATTTATGCTGGGCCAGTATTGAGTTGGACTTGGGGCAAGCTGTGCGCAGCGTGCGATGAAAATACCATTAATAAGATTTTAAAGAAATGGCTTCAAGTATTTGTCTGACTTGTTGTGCGGACGTACACACATAGGTGGGATACATATTACATATGAGATTAGGTCCATTGATTGTGTGGTGTCAGCTATAATGAACTTGTTTTTATTGTCTGTGCGCCAGGCAAGGCCATAACGAATATATTGGGCTTGCACACCTACATATGTAAATACCCACACATATGAACTACATGTAATATCCCGAAGAGCAGCAAAAGCATCAGCCAAATCTTAAATTAAGAGTTTGCATTAGCTATATCGAAATGAACGTGTTATAGCCGATCATTGTATATTTTTTGGCCTACTTCCGCAACATGATTGCGAAACATTTCCGCATGTTGTTCAGCTATTAAAATATTTTGGTTGATTTTTTTGTGATTTATTATTTTTATTCGAAAGGTTTGTTCGTAAAAGGTTTGTGCGAATTTATGTAGCAGGAAGAACAAAGTTTTTTTAAATTGTAAAAATTCTCAAACATATTATTGATCAGAAACAATAGTCGAGTCGATATCCCATGTCTGTCTGGTAGTCAGTCTGACAATCTGTACGAAAAGATCTCAGAGATGGTAAGAGCTAGAGGATTGCAAATGTATGTGGCGTAGACTTTCGTCGCAAGTATCAAGACTTATACTTACATTTTTGTAATTTAACGCCCTATATGGAGCTGTGAAGGAATGAGAACCAATAAGCAAAGCGGTTCGCTTCGGTTTAGTTGTCTGACCAGTTTCCAAAAGTATAACGCCTATGTTCCCACAATATACTTGTTAATTTAGGAATTTTATTCGTTTCCATAAAATAAGTTTTATACGGAAACCACTTATCTTAGAGATGTCGGACTTATTACTATTTTATTGTTCTATTTTTCCTACCATAAGCTAATAGAGGGAATCGGATATGCTGGTTTCATACGTGGTAATATACAGGGTTTGTCCGGAAAGTATTAGGACTGATTTTCTTCCATTTTCGCTCGACGTGTTTCTGTGAGTGGTGCAAGCCGGCATGAGGTACGCAATTAAATTCTGTGTGAAAATCGGTAAATCTGCGACAGACACGTTTGATATGATCAAGCAGGCTTACCCAGCCTGGAAGAAGAGGTGTGTTTCGGTGGCATTAGGTGTTAAATATACCAATATCTGTGGTTCATGACATTGTGACGGAGCATTTGAACATGCACCCAAAAGTGAAGGAGCCCATTTTGAATGTTTTTAAAGAATTGTAACGATTGGCTCAATAAATTTTGATACCCTTGGAGAGGGTATATTAAAATTATCAGGATGTTTGTAACGCACAGAAGGAAGCATCTCCGACTACATAAAGTATATATATTCTTGATCAGCGTGACGAGCTGAGTTGATACAGCCATGTTTCTATGCTATCTCCTCCGTCAGTTTTGAAGCTATCTTAACCAAACTTTGCACGAAGTCTTTTGGTACAAATACGCTGCACATTTGTCGGAACCGGTCGGATCCATACTAGCCATTGGAACGATCGGTCAAAAAGCTTGTTTTAGTGAGAAAAAGTTTTACTTGCAAACGTCTCTGAACCTCAAATTTATAAGTTATCTATGCTTTCACATAATTTTAGGAAGTTTTATGAAAATCGTGGAACTATATAGTAAAGCTGCCATACAAAAGATAGGTCTGAAAAACACTTTTTATACCCTTGGAGAGGGGTGAAAGTCTTTTGGTACAAATACGCTGCACATTTGTCGGAACCGGATCGGATTGCTATAGCATATCGCTGCCATAGAAACGATCGGTTGGAAAAGTAGTAGTGAGAAAAACTTTTTTGTTTTCATTGCTATCGCTTCCAAACCTCGCATATATAAGTTTTTTATGATTTCACATAATTTCACAGAGATTTATCAAAATCGGACAACTATATAGTATAGCTGCCATACAAAAGATAGGTCTGAAAAATAGTCTTAGTGAGAAAAACATTTTTGTTTTTAATGCTGTCGCTCCCAAACTTTTCACAGATCAATGTTATATTCTACCACACAATTCTGTCAAGTTAAGTTCACGCCGCATGTTGAAATGAGAAAGCTAAACGCGGCGTGCAGAAAAGCTACACGCGCCGTGTAGAATTTAGAAAGCCACACGCGTGTGCAAAAAACCTAAGCGTGGCGTATAGAATTCAAAAGCCACACGCGCGTGCAAAAACCTACACGTGCCGTGTAGAATTCAGAAAGCCACACTCGCGTGCAGAAAAGCTACACAAAAGTAGTGGGTTGAAAATCCCGGTCGAAACGTGTAGAAATCCTAAATTTTCGTGTAGCTTTTTAATTTTTTTTTTTTTTACAAATTTATATTTTTTTTACTTACTCTGGTAGATTTGAAATCCCGGCCCCTTCGACTGCAACACGGTTGGAATGATGTTTTAGACGTCTTCGCCACGTAACGCGTGTAAGGCAAGGCCTCTAAGACATTACTTGTATTGAATCTGCTAAAGGCACAATCCAATATTTGCTTGCTTGTAATTCTCAAGTTCTAATTCAACGCAATCGCTATTTATATACAGGCAACAGAAATTTGCGCACGATTCGTGTAGATTTTCAACACGCAGCGTTTAGATTTTGTAAATCCAAACGTACATTTAGAAATCCCACACGTTACGTGTGACAACCAGCTTGCGAAACGGAAAATATAAGAATTCAGTACTGATGTGGAGCTACATTTTTCGTGTAGAATTTCCACACGCGCGTGTAGGATTTCAATATCCAACCGTTAATGTAGAAAACCTAAACGTCCGTGCGGTATTCAGATTGCTGCATGAAAAATGTAGAATTATTTGGGGAAATGAGCTGATTTTCTAATGTCGTGTAGACTTTGCCTTTGCACACGCAGCATTTAACTTTTCTACATTTGCATTTAGATTTTAATTTAAGAGCTTTCGTGGCTTTCGAATTCAGACACAGCGTGTGCAATTTAACAGGGCGAAATACGTTGCGTTTAGGTTTGACGTTTCTACACGCGCCGTGTAGCCAATTTTGTTTTCTCTGTGTAGTTCTAGTGAAAAAACTTTTTGTTTTCAATGGTAGCGTCTTTATACTTTCCAGATATGAATGTCATCAGTTTCAACACAATTTTGGAGAATTTGATCAAAATCGGATGAATATATATATAGATATAGCCATATAACAAACTGGCAGCATATATCACGCTCCAAGGCTATATAAACTTCGGTCGAGCCGAAGTTAGCTTTCATCTATTTTTTGCTTTAAATGCTGTCGCTCCCAAACTCGTTTCATATCAGTTTTATATGTTAACACACAATTCTGTCAAGTTTGATCCAAATTGGATGACTATAGCATGTAGCTAGCTGCCATAGGAATGATCGGTCGAAAAAATAGTTCTAGAGAGAAAAACTTGTTTGCTTCCAATGGTAGCGTCTTTATGCTTTCCAGTCATGAATATTTTCGGTTTCAACACAATTTGGAGAGTTTGATCAAAATCGAATGAATATATCGTATAGATGCCATATAAAAACCTGTCAGGCATCGGATGAATATATCGTATAGCTGCCATATAGAAACCTGTCAGGCATATTTCATGCTCCAAAGGTATATAAACTTCGGTGGAGCCGGTGCCCTATAATTTTGCCCAGAAGTTTGCAACGCATATAAATATTCATTTCCGACCCTATAAACTATATATATTCTTGATCAGGGCGACGAGCTGAGTCGATTGAGCTTTGTCCGTCTGTCTGTCTGTCCGTCTGCAAACTAATCTGTCTTTCCAAATAAAGCTATCAAGCTGAAACTTTGCACATAGTCTTCTTTTACTGCACACTGCTGATATGTCGGAACCGACCGGATCGGATGACTATATTTTATAGATTGGAGTTTTGGTCAAAATCGGATGACTATAACTTATAGCTGCAATAGGAACTAAGGTCTAAAAGGGGGTTTTAGTAAGAAAATTTTTTTTGTTTTTAATGTTAACGTCTCCCAACTCAACGATTGTAAATATTATATGCTTTTACACAGATTTGCATTTGGTCCATTTTTCTTCGAAAATGAATGGTGAGCGCTACCGCGCAATGTAAAGGGGGTTTTCTCCATGTTCACCGGTTTTTTTTAGGTTTTTTATACCCTTGCAAAGGGTATTATAATTTTGCCCAGAAGTTTGCAAAGCATAGAAATATTCATTTCCGACCCTATAAACTATATATATTCTTGATCAGGGTGACGAGCTGAGTCGATTGAGCTTTGTCCGTCCGTCTGTCTGTCCGTCTGTCTGTTTCTACGCAAACTAGTCTCTCAGTTTTAAAGCAGTTTTAACCGAGCTGAAACTTTGCACAGAGTCTTCTTTTTACTGCACACTGCTAATATGTCGGAACCGACCGGATCGGATGACTATATCTTATAGCTGCCATAGGAACTATCGGTCGAAAAGTGGGTTTTAATGAGAAAAACTTTTTTGTTTTTAATGTTAACGTGTCTCACATCAGCGATTATTAATATTATACGCTTTTACAAAGACTTGGAAGTTTTGGTCAAAATCGGATGACTACCAGGTTGGCATAAAAAAATTTTTTTTTTTAAAAAACAAAGAAAAAAATAAAAATTTGGCGGTTGGCAATCTTAATCATTTAATTTGTTCCAAGTAGATTTGTTTACATCAATTTTTGAATATGATATCTCTCAAATGGCCGCCTCTGGCGTTGATGGCGTATTGTGCCCTTTTTGCAGCATTTTCCATCGATTTCGCCAACATTTCGGCCGGAAGAGCGGCTATTTCTTCACGAATGTTGTCCTTGAGCTCTTCTACGGTCCTTGGCTTGTTAACGTAAACCTTTGACTTCAAATATCCCCACAAGAAGAAGTCAGGCGGCGTCAAATCGGGCGAACGCGGTGGCCAGTCCAAATCACCACTTTTCGACATCAAACGGCCCGGAAACAATTTCTTCAGAAAATCGATTGTTATGCGACTTTTGTGCGGTGGAGCGCCGTCTTGTTGAAACCAGAACTGCCTCATACGCTTTCGACGAATAATTGGCATCACAAAATTGGTCATCATGTCGCGATAACGCTCCTGGTTGATGGTAACAGCATGGCCATTTTCATTTTGGAAGAAAAACGGCCCAATGACCGTTTTCGCACTAACGCCGCACCAAACTGTGACTTTCGTCGTTTCGTCGTGAAGAGGCTCTTGAATGTGAAATGTGAAAATGTGAAATTTTTTAAAAGCACGTTGAGTTTTCACAATTGACTTGTTCTGTTGAATGTAAATTTCAACTATTTCAGAGCGCTCGCGTGGCGTGTATTGTTCCATGGTAAAAATCTGCTTGGACTTACGCTTCAAACGCGGTATGTCATTAAGCGATTTGCTGACATCTCTGTCAAAAGTTATGGCGTTGCCAGATGGGTCCGTCGAATTGGGCAACCCTGTATATCTTATAACTGTCATAGGAACTAGCGGTCGAAAAGTGGGTTTTATTTAGAAAAATTGTTTGTTTTAATGCTGGCGTTCTTAAACTCTGATGTATTAAAACATTTGCAAGGGTATAAAAACTTCGGCAAACACGAAGTTAGCTTGGCCTTCTCGTCTTTTTATACCCTTGGAGAGGGTATATTAAAATTGTCCGGATGTTTGTAACGCACAGAAAAAAACATTTCCGACCACATAAAGTATATATATTCTTGATCAGCATGACGAGCTGAGTTCCGTCTGTCCGTCCGTCTGTCCGTCTGTTTCTATGCTATCTCCTCCGTCAGTTTTAAAGCTAACTCAACCAAACTTTGCACGAAGTCTTATGGTATAAATACGCTGCACATTTGTCGGAACCGGCCGGATCGGATGACTATAGCATATAGCTGCCATAGGAACGATCGGTTGAAAAAGTACTTTTAGTGAGAAAAACTTTTTTGTTTTCAATGCTATCGCTCCCAACCCCCGAATTTATAAGTTTTCTATGATTTCACATAATGCCATCGAGATGTATCAAAATCGGACAACTTTATAGTATAGCTATCATACAAAAGATAGATCCGAAAAAAAGTCTTAGTAAGAAAAACTTTTTTGTTTTCAATGCTATCGCTCTCACTTTGTACAGATCTATACTATATACTACCACACAATTTTGTCAAGTTTAATTTAAATCGGATGACTTTAGCATATAGCTGCCATAGGAAGGATCGGTCCAAAATGTAGTTCTAGTGAGAAAAACTTTTTTGATGAATATATCGTATAGCCATATATCACTAACTGGCAGCATATATCATGCTCCAAGGGTATATATACTTCGGTACAGCCGAAGTTAGCTTCCCTCTATTTTTATTATTATTTTATGGCTTGGATCTTGAGAATATCGACCCCAAAAGGATTTTTTTAAATTCGAAATACTTTAATACAAAAAGAGGGCCCAAAATGGACTTTTTAATTTTTCAATGGCCGCCATTTTGTGAAAAAAAATCACAAAAATTTTTTCTAGGGTCAGACCAGAATGATATCTAAACTGATTATAACCCCATTTTTAGTTTTCGTTTCGCACAACCTGGAGACGTGGAATTATGGCCGCCAGCTCCATACCTTTTTTTGGACACCCACTTTGACGGCCAAGAACTTTATGAACAGACTTCGTATTGAAGCAGTAAACATTTTTTTATTTAACGCCTATACCCAGATAAGATAAATTATTAGTTTGGTACGATATTTCACAGAAATAGAAACAATTTTGTACAGCTTTGAAATCTGAATACGTTTGAAAAGGCATTTTATTTGTATGAAATTGTTTCTATTCATGTGAAATATCGTACCAAACTAAAAATTTATCTCATAAAAAATCATCTCATAACACAAAAACAGAGTTGGTAAAGCTCTTTGCGTTTTCAGATAAGATTTTTTTTTAAAAAAGAAGCATAAAACAGCCTCGACATGGAGAATACCCCTTATGTCATTGGTTCTTCGAGAAAATTGAAGCGAAAGACTTCGACGATAGTTGGTTTCAACAAGACGGCGCTACGTGCCACACAGAGCACGTCACAATCGATCATCTGCGCCCTATCGAAAATCGAATAAACAGCAAATATAGAGATGTGAAATGGTCGCCAAGAAGCTGCTCTGACACCGTTAGACTATTATCTTTGGGGAGCGGTCAAGGACAAATGTTATGCAAACAATTCTGAAATAATTGATCAGAAGAACGAGGTTCGAGTTGCTATTGCTGACATACGCCGAAAAATTAAAAATGTCAAATTTGAGCCGTGGTGGTCATTTGACCGATTTTGTTTTCATAAACAAATGACATGAACCAATCTTTCCAAAAAATTTTCAACCTTTGAAAAGTATCGAGCCGTTTTATTTATAGCAAAATTAAATTCCAATTTTTAAATGGACCACCCTGTAATATTAACCATGACCGTGTTTAAAAGCGCCAATATTGGGAATTAAACAGTTACAGTTACGCGCGCTCACACTTACCCACACGCCTTAGCTGCCTGCAATAAGAATTTTTATACTTTATAGGGTTGGATATGACTCCTTCTCTACTCTAAAAATTTGTCCAATTGTTCAGTATTTTTCTCGACGGCTCATCAGAAATCGACAAAATAAAAAAAGGTATTTTTCCGAATTAATGTGGCTATCAAATCTACCTCCATGTTTGGGGTAGGTTAAAAAAAACTGGGTTGTATAATCAAAATTTCGAAAATCTAAAAAATCTCCGATATGCCTAGTATTTTTATACCCGTTACTCGTAGAGTAAAAAGGGTATACTAAAGTCGTGCAAATTTATGTAAGAGGCAGAAGGAATCATTTCCGACCATATAAAGTATATATATTCTTGATCAGCATCAACAGCCGAGTCGATTTAGCCTTGTCCGTCTGTCCGTCCGTCTGTCTGTATGAACACCTAGATCTCAGAGATGGTAAGAGATAGAGGTTTGACATGTATGGGACAAATGCTTCTTTTATCTGCACGCAGATCAAGTTTGTTTCAAATTTTGGCCACGCCCCCTCCCGCCCCCGCGATTTGGGAAAAAGTTATATCACCTACAGTTTTAAAGATAGAGGATTCGTACCTTCTAGAGATAGTTAGTAATTAGCAAAATTAATCGATTTGCCGAAAAAATGATAAAGATCGGATGAACGGTTTTCAAGTTATAAGGCATATTTGATCAAATTATTTGCGAATGAAACTATAGCAACTATAGCTTTTGTTTTAAATCCTGTAAAATCTTCAATCATCTCTATTTTAATCAAAATTTGGCTAAATTTTCTGCCTGTGTGAACTTAGCTTAAGCAATGAACTAGGGGAATCAAAATGCGGATCTGTCTTTTTGGCTATGTCTGCAGGTGTCTTGCGTACAAAAGCCACATCCAATATTTTTCATTTTGGGTTTACTTTTAATCAATACAGACTTAACTGTTTTCAGCAGCAGTTGTTTTTTGATTTTAAATATTTTTCAGTGTGACCATATGAGTGCACACATAAAAATACATAATTTGGTTAAGCATGTACATGGTTTTGAAATACATGAGGATGAAGTAGATGGCAACGAAATCCATCTAGATGGCTAACCTTGAACATGAGAAAATCAAATACAGCAAATCCACCTAGATTTGCAAAAACAGCAACATGAGAAAACGGCCCTTAGTGACATTTTGCATTGTATATGTGTAAGTTTGCACAGTGCATACTTACTTATGCATTTATATCAAACTGTAAAACCGGTCCGGAACCGAACCCCTTAGAACCAATTGGGTCCAACGAACCGGACCATGAATATATATTATATTATATATATTCCTAATATATTTGTCTCCTCGAACCTGAACCCGGACCGGACCACTTTTGCGAAAAATAAGGTTCGGTTCACAAAATTAAGTAATTTTTCCAACGACACATAGAGGGAAATATTGGAATTCATTGAAATCTGACTGCTATCATTCACGAAGTTCTCCAATCCTGCGACATTTCCATAAGGTTAGATTTATATTTACTATCACCGTCGATGGTCGTTCAGAACTTCTAGTCATAGATCTTCTGGACCTAATGAGGGCGTATGTGGTCAGGTAAAGCTGCTGATCGGTTCAACTTGGCGAACCCAGCGTGATCCAGGCTTACTACGTCTCAAGTCGACTCACACCTCCTCGTGGTGACCACCGGAAGCAGTGGCAATGCACCCGCATTTGCTGCTGACTAACGTGAGCGGCGACCCGCCCTTCCTACAGGGTATAATATTAGGGTTAGTGCGTTGGGTTTGGTACCCACCACCGTAAAAAAATCTCCGCCAATGAAAACTGCGACTACAATGCCTCGGATACGGACCCCCTCTGACGACGACCCACGCAAACGTTTTAAGGACCACGATTTGAGGATATGCACCTGGAATGTCCGCACCCTCAACAGAGATGGTGATGATATCGACTTGGTGAAAGTCCTCAAGGATTACTCATCGGACGTTACCGCACTCCAAGAAATGCGATGGATTGGATATGGGAGAAAGATAATAACGCTACCAAAAGAGAAGACAGAACAGAAACCACCACCACCCCCCTGGGAGATATACTACAGCGGGCATGTTTCCAAGCACGAGTTTGGGTGCGGCTTTGCATTGAGTAATAGACTACGCCACTCTGTCATCAGCTTTACACCAGTTGACGAGCGGTTTGCCGCGCTCAGACTTAAGGCAACAACTATACGAGCGCTGCCCCGATCACGACATAAAGATCGTGCTAGGCGATTTTAACGCGAAAATCGGGAGAGAAGGAGTTTTTGGTTCGACAGTCGGACGATTTAGCCTTCATGAAACAACCTCCGGTAACGGAGAGAGGCTAATAGACTTTGCTGCGGGCCGGAACATGGTCATAAGTAGTACCAGATTTGAACACCTCGACATCCATAAGGCGACCGGGAAGTCCCCTAATCAACGAACACGAAATCAGATTGATCACGTTGTGATCGACGGAAGGCACTCATCGAGTGTACTAGACGTGCGTGCGATTCGAGGAGCCAACATAGACTCGGATCATTGCCTGGTTGCAGCCAAGGTACGCACGCGGCTCAGTGTGGCACATGCCTCACGCTCTGGCACACGTCGAAAGCTAAACGTCCAGAAGCTGCAATCACAAGGGACCTCTGAAGCCTACACAGCTAAACTCGCCGAACTGCTCAGGGAAACCTCCCCATCTTCTTCCGATATATGCGAACAGTGGAATCGTATATCACACTCCATGAGTACGGCTGCCAAGGAGATACTCGGGTACTCCGAGTCCCCTCGAAGGCGGTCTTGGTACGATGAGGAGTGCCGACGCGCTACTGCAGAGAAAAACGCAGCCTACAGGAGAACTCTGCAGTCGGGAGCAACGCGGGCTGTTAAGGAGCGATACCGGGAGAAAAGGAAAGAGGAGAAGCGCCTCTTTAGAAGAAACGAGAGCGTAAGTTAAAGTCGGCTCTTACCGACTTCGATATACCCGTTACTCATGAAAAAACATGTTTAACAGTGTTCCTGCGTTCCTTAGTGTGACCATCCAAAAAGTATGCAACATTTTTTTTAGGGTGGGAGGGGTGGTAGCGGGGGGGGGGGGCTGTGGTTCACTTTTTTGCTCATAACTTGAGAACCGTTCATCCGATCTTTATCATTCCTTCGGCTCCAATCGATTCATTTCGCTAATTACTAACTATCTCTAGAAGGTACGAATTGTCTATCTTTAAAACTGTAGAAGATGTAACGTTTTTTCCAAATTGCGGGGGCGGGAGGGGGCGTGGCCAAAATTTGAAACAAACTTGATCTGCGTGCAGATAAAAGAAGCGTTTCTCCCATACATGTCAAACCTCTATCTCTTACCATCTCTGAGATCTAGGTGTTCATACAGACAGACGGACAGACGGACGGACGGACGGACGGACGGACGGACAGACGGACAAGTCTATATCGTCTCGGCTGTTGATGCTGATCAAGAATATATATACTTTATATGGTCGGAAATGATTCCTTCTGCCTGTTACATACATTTGCACGACTTTAGTATACCCTTTTTACTCTACGAGTAACGGGTATAAAAAGAATGAGCAGGAAAGGCGCATGCGCGAGGAGGTCGAGATGTTATTCGGCATGTGTGAGACTCGAAAATTTTACCAAAAATTAAGCAATTAACCTAAGAAGGTTTTAAGCCCAGAGTCGCACAATGCAAAGACGAACACGGGAGGATCAGGTCTGAGTGGATGCACCAACTCGTCAACATAGAGATAAGTTTGTCGACAACAGGAAGTCTGTTTAGCCATACAAAGTTAAAGAACAAGAAATCACCGCGTATATGGGTTGACGAAAGCATGACGAGTGTCTATGCCCAATCTTTTAAAAAGGGAGACCCTGCAGTTTGCGCCCAACTACCGCGGGATCAGTCTCTATCCCATTAAGCACTGTTTTTTGAACTGTCTAAAACCGCTTATTAACACACTGATTGATGACCTTATCAGTGTGGCTTTAGACCTGGTAAATCCACCACAGACCAGATATTCACACTACGCCAAATCCTGGAGAAGACCTACGAGAGAAACATTGAAAATCACCATCTTTTTGTCGATTACAAAGTCGCTTTCGACACACCGATAAGGTCAAGGTTTTTTGAAGCCCTGTCTACCTTTGGTATACCAGCAAAGTACGTTCGACTTTGCATGATGACGTTGAGAAGCACTAAAAGCTCCGTCAAAATAGGAACGAACCTCTCCGAGCCTTTTGATACCAAAAGGGTTTTAGGCAGGGTGATACCTTATCGTGTGACTTCTTTAATCTGCTGATGGAGTACATACTCCGCCGGTGCCCAAATGCCAACAGATCGGGCACCATCTTTAATAAAGATGTAATGCTACTCGCATACGCCGATGATATTGACATCATCGGCAAGACCGAACGGGCGGTAAGCATGGCGTTTTCAGAGATTGAGAGGCAGTCGGAACTGATGGGCTTAGCGGTGAACGAGGACAAGACGAAGTACCTAGTGTCCTCGAAACAGAAGTACACGCGTTTTGGGCAATCTGTTGCAATGGGAGAGTACAACTATAAAGTTGTAGAGGACTTTGTCTACCTCGGAACGATGATAACCGGCGACAACAACATCAGCCTGGAAATCCGAAGAAGAATCACGCTCGCAAACCGATGCTACTACGGGCTCAGTAGGGAGTTCAAGAGCAGAGGCCTCAAGCGAAGAACAAAAATAGCGCTATACAAGTCGCTTATCATCCCAGTCCTGCAATACGGCGCAGAAGCATGGGCAATATCATCAGCGGATGAGGCGGCGATTGGCGTTTTCGAGCGAAAGATTCTTCGCAGGATTTATGGACCTTTGAAAGTTGGCGAGGATTTTTGCATCCGAAAGAATGACGAACTGTATGAGCTCTATGGGGATACTAGTCTGGTCAAGCGCATAAAGCAACAGCGGCTGCGCTGGCTGGGACATGTTACCCGTATGGATGAACAAGCACCAGCAAAAATGGTCTACAAGAGGAATGCGAAAGAACTGGGACATGGCAAGGTGGGACGACCACCTCTAAGGTGGGACGACCAGGTGCGGAAAGATATTTCCAAGCTTGGCGTAAGAAACTGGTGCCAGCTCGCTCGGAGCAGAAGCGACTGGCGGACATTGGTTGCAGCGGCCGAGACCGTCGAACGGTTGTGATGCAAGCATCGGGCCAATCAAGAAGAAGAAGAAGATCACCGTCGATTCGAGCAGGAGAACTTTGAAATGACAACTACAGGGCAGAAAAGGAATGCAACTATAAAGAATGTAATGTTGATCAAGGATGCTCATGTGATTCAATAGTATTTCTTGATTTAGACGATGACCAAGTTACCTCGATAGATTTTCTGGAGGACTCTTCAATTACACTCTAAATTTAGTAGTTAACGATTTTTTTTAGGAAGTTTAGTTTGACATTTTAACTTTAACCACTCTTAAAGTTATGCTTTCAGAGTTCTTTAAAAAAGCTCCACCAACAATCATTTGAGAGGAACATAGTTCAAAATATCTGTTTATTGCTTCTGCCAATTTATAAAACTTATTTAAAGCTGCGGGATTCACTGCAAAAAACAACTTTCAAGTGATTTTTATTACGCTTGCTTTTCATGTCGAGAAATTGTTTCAAAATCGTCAGCAAAACATTGTTTGCTATGTAAGTACCGCAACAAACGATCTTCTATTATGAGTTCAGTACCAATATTTGTTTTTAAAACCGAGATTTTAAACTTTGTTAACTTCTTACCAAAAAAAGGTGCAAATTACAGACATGCTGAAGCTCCAAAATGAAATTCTTAATGAGAGTTACCAAAATTCAACTTTGAATTGTTAAATTGTTACTCATTTTAGTAAACAGAAGTCGAGGTCACCCGTAAATTAATTCCATTAAAATTGCAATTTACTGTATGCGCGTCTGGGCAGCGACCAGACTGCCACCAGGCAGACTTTGTCCTGGCGGGTGGTGCTCGAAACAACTGTCCAAAGCAATGCCCGACATGACCATAACTAAAACCCATGCCAATAATGCACCATGGGAACACCCACCGAGCCAGGGTCAACAGGATGTTTGCCAGGACATTGACAACAGCATGAGTTAGCTGGGCTTGGGTTACAGCTAAATTGCACAAGGAAGCGGAAGTGCCAAACTGCAGCTGAAAAATGCAAATATTGAATAAGAATATTTTTTTGGCAAGCCAGCAATTCGTCAGCCCACAGCTGTCTGACTTATTTTGCACATCTTGAGGCTGTTGTAAGCTGCTGTCTCAAATTTCCATGTTGCAGACGTCTTCGAGTCAATGTCAATGCCGGCTACGGCAGTTTATCAGCTGCTGCCTTCGTATATGTACACATTGATTCGCTTCGTCTCACACGCGCTCGACACGCGTTTTCCGCCTTTAACAACAACAGCAGCGTTTCCTTCCGCCCCGAAGCGGAACTGCTTTTCCTCCCGCAATTTGTTTAGCTAAATTAGAGTAAGCGAGTGAGTGGGACATTTCTGGCTAAAGCTGCTAATTAGGCGTAGTAATATGTTGAGTCATTTTACAGACATCTGTTTGATACCTGAAATCGCCCACAAAACCAGAATCTGGTAAGTCTGAAGCTTTCAAAACTCAACGCGCTAACCTATAATTGAAATGACAAATCAGACGCGCCCTCTATCCTTTATCAGAGCCTTGGCATCGGCAGCACCACCATCAACAAAGGGCTCATTAGGCCAACTTCAAGACATTCACTCATACACAGTGTCAAAAAAGGATTCCAGCACAAAGGACCTCTATCTAGCTCTTTCGGAGAACGAGCCCAATATGTATTATTATTATGATCATAATTTTGTGAACGGCCAAATGGGGGAAAACGTTTCAGGCGATGCACAAAAGACCACAGATCGCATCAGCACCAGACTTTGGGCACAGCAAATGAGAAAAGATAAAAGCCGATTTTCGAAAAAAAAACATCTGCTGCCAAACATTTGAAAATTCTGTCCAAAAACTCAAGCAACGCAGCGGACGGACGGACTCGGTGGATGAGACGAGGATGGGACGAGGGCGTCGCAGCTACGAAAACGAAACTGTAGAGAAAGAGGAGGGAAGAAGCGGCATAATGTGTGGCATAAAATGCAGCATACAGAATTTGTACACGCCTGATTTAGCGGCAAGGCAACTGTTTACATAGGGAACAAGATGAGGCTGCAAGATGGCCAAGCGGACAGGCAGACGCGGGGACTCACATGCTGCAGTCGGAATCGGAGTATCAAAGATGTGATGCTTGGCGTCTGCCGTCTGGGCCTCGTCCTTATTCGGCGGCCGTGTCAGTCTGTCAGTCGAGTTCTAATTGTTTTCTTGTGGATCTTCGGTTTCATCTGGAGGCTCATTTAGCTCGGCTACTTGGCAGGCAGTTAAGCATTTATTTACTTAGGACTCGCCAGACTCGCATTTCCTCTCCAATTGCATCGGATGTGGGCACTTAATTAAGCGTCACAGAGGGAGCAAATCGGTAGCAATCACATTTCCGTGTAAGCAAATGCAAAGCGAAATAAAATCGTAAACTCAGCATCCATCACTGAGCACTTCGTTTCCTCTTCTAGTCCATTGCGTGTGACAGCGGATACGTTGTCCTGGATGCGATATCTATGACAAATTTCCACCCATTGTTTGCTCTATGATGCAACTCTGTGTCTTTGATTCGGGTCCCAGTCCCTGCCAAATCCCATTTCGATTTTATGACACTTTCCGTGCGCTTTTGTCTGTCGGAGCTGCAGAAGTGCGTGTGAAATTTGTTATTGTCAACTGGGAAACAATACAAACCATTTATATTGTTTTACGCTTGAATGCTACTTATAGTTGGTTTGGCTGGTTAGGGTAGTTGGTGCTAAAAGCCCAAACATTTTGTCAAATTGAGATGCTTTTCATTGGCAGATGTCATATTTTCTCCGTCACTTCTAGCAAGTCACTTACTTTGCCAGCCGCAACTATCTTTTCGGAAAAGCTATCTCATGAAAATTCTCCCCTTATACCACATGTTCACTTTTCTCGGATTCTTTGTTAACTGCATTCGATTTATGACGAATGGACTGTAAATAATTTGCTGAGGCCCTACCTGGCTGCGTCTGAGAGCCCAAAAGAAATTAACTCTCATTGAGTTAGAAATTCGCATCAACTTCTAATTATGAATGAACACTATTTCCTCAGTCACCAGAACCCCTAAACGAATTTCCTTTTCATTTTAGGGTGCATAGCAATTAGGCTGACTTCAGGTCACATGTCCCATATGTCATAGTGTGCGACTGTTAGGCCAACAAACTGAATATTAGCCTGTAAATAATTTGTACAGAACAACCATTAATGCCGTTGTTATCATCCACAGACTTCGCGGTCACGCTTTTTTTTTGAGCGAAGTAATAATGTTCCGTTTCACTGAATTTTGTAGACCAGGGCGTTGCACCGGTCACTCCATGTACATACATATTCATATGCTTATTCCATTAAGCGCACGCATTAGCTCAGTCCGCTACTTTGTAAAATATATTTAATTTACATTGCTATTCCAAATTGTTGTATTTAATCTCTGTTGATTTGTGTTGATGACACACACTCTCCACCTACCTCAAATGTAAAATCTTTGACAAAAAACAGGTCGCTAAAAACCCATATAAATATGTAATTTTTAAATAAAATTTTTCTTATATCAATTACCAATTACAATTACAATTACTAATTTTTATATTTAAATTTAAAATTATTTTTTATTTTTTTAATTTTTATACCCTTGGAAAGGGTATATTAAAACTGTCCGTATGTTTGTGACGCATAGAGGGAAGCATCGCCGACCACAAAAAGCATATATATTCTTGATCAGCGTGACGAGCTGAGTTGAAATAGCCATGTCCGTCCGTCCGTCTGTCCGTCCGTCTGTTTCTATGCTATCTCCTCCGTCAGTTTTAAAGCGATCGTAACCAAACTTTGTACGAAGTCTTTTGGTACAAATACGTTGCACATTTGTCGGAACCGGCCGTATCGGATGACTATAGCATATAGATATAGTGCCATAGGAACGATTGGTCGAAAAATTAGTCTTAGTGAGAAACACATTTTTGTTTTCCATGCAAACGTCTCCGAACCTCGAATTTATAACTTCTCTATGCTTTCACATAATTTCAGCAAGTTATATGAAAGTCGGGCAACTATATAGAATAGCTGCCGTATAAAAGATAGGTCTAGAAAAAAGTCTAAGTATGAAAACATTTTTATACTCTGTACCGAAGGTACATAGAGTATAATAAGTTTGTGCAAAAGTATGTAACAGAAAGAAGGAATCATTTCCGACCCTATAAAGTATATATATTCTTGATCAGCATCAACAGCCGAGTCCATATAGCCATGTCCGTCTGTCCGTCCGTCTGTCCGTCCGTATGAACAAGATCTCAGAGATGGTAAAAGATAGAGGTTTGGCATGTATGGGACAAATGCTTCTTATACTTGCAGGCAGATCAAGTTTATTTTCAATTTTCGCCACGCCCCCTCCCGGCCCCGCAATTTTTGAAAAAAAAACGTCGTATCTCCCACAGTTTTGTAGATAGAGGATTTGTTCCTTCTAGAGATAGTTAGTCATTAGCAATATGTATAAATTTGCTGAAGAAATGATAAAGATCGGATGAGCGGTTCTCAAGTTATGAGCAAATAAGGGAATCACCCTCTCCACCCCCCCACCCACCCATGCACAACCAACGCTGCACATTCTTAGAAAAAGAGAGAGAGAGAGAGAGGGGAGAGAGAGAGAGGGAGAGAGAGAGAGAAAAACTTAGTGATGAGCGCAGCAACAGCATTGCATACAGCTCGTACTCTAGGTACAGAGTATGTTATAGTCGGGCTTGACCGACTTTATCACTTGTTTTTATGCCCGTTACTCGTAGAGTAAAAAGGGTATACTAAAGTCGTGCGAATGTATGTAACAGGCAGAAGGAATATTTTCCGACCATATAAAGTATATATATTCTTGATCAGCATCAACAGCCGAGTCGATTTAGCCTTGTCCGTCTGTCCGTCCGTCCGTCCGTCTGTATGAACACCTAGTTCTCAGAGATGGTAAGAGATAGAGGTTTGACATATTTTATTTTTTATTTATTTATTAATTTCTTGATTCCTAGTGCAAGGATAACCTTTTACATTAGTGCACTAGTCACATACAAAAGAAGATCATAGTATAAAACATTAATCCTACTTCTACTTCTACTTAAACTTAACATAAT
>JAEIFU010001356.1:0-71793 GCA_018904235.1 Lordiphosa stackelbergi | reverse complement strand
ATTCGCCTTCAACCTCTGACAAACGTTCAATTTCTCTGAGTGTGCGTATTAATCAGTGGATAAGGGAAGCAACCCCAAATAAACAATTTCCCGAGGCCAAAGTAAACTAAATAGATATTTTCGACATAAGCCAAGCATAAAATTTGCCAATCAATGAACGCAACTGTCTCTTTCCCTTTGCTCCACAATTGTCACCATTTTTGCTTTCGATAATAATTTTGTGCTTTTTCCTTGCCTGCAGCGAAAAAGCCGATTTGAAATCACGCTCGGATAGCACCAGTGGCCCTCAAGGTGATTCAATTTATACCACGCCTGCGGGTTTCCATCATCACCAGCAACAGCAACAACAGCAACAGCAACAACAACAGCTGCAGCAGCAGCAACAACAACAGCAAGCAGCGGCAGCAGCAGCAGCGGCAGCTTTACATACAGCCGCCGCCTCCCAACATGCACAACAGCAATATCCAGGCCATGGATCACCGGAGGCAATGAAGGTACGCATGGCTGCTATGATATTACAACCGCCCACTAGAGTCTAGCAGGCAATTGATAACGAACACAACAATAACAACACGACTAACGGTACAGCACTGACCAACAATAATAATAATAATAGTAATAATAACAATAGTGAGATGACAAGCAGCAGCAACAGTAGTTCTTTGGCTGCATTAGGCGGAGATCTAGAGAATAATATGAACTGTGAACTTAAACCAGAGGCCACAGCCAAATTACTTAACTTAAATCTAAGCGAAGAGAGAAAAATAGTATTAGATGAGGAGGACACAGAATTATTAATGCAAAAACTTAGTATCAACAATCCCTTTTATTGTTTTCGCAAACAAAGTAACTCTTTAAAAGAGCTACATCAATTAGGTAAGCTACAAAAACAACCAACTACTACTAGATCCCTGTCTGAAGCGGATTTACAAACTAACTATTATAATGAAGCCAAAGTTGTAGTTGTATTAGACAGTAAGAAGTCAAGTCCTAAGTCTAGAATAAGGAAGAATAGTGTTAAGACCAGAGAAGATGACTCTACGGTGATAACCAATCCCTTTTCCATATTTCATGATGATGAAATACTCACCCTAAGTGTGAATACAAGACTACGTACGGCTACCAGTGCCACTACGGCCTTGAGAGGCACAAAACGTAGAGGCAGAGGTTTGAAACGTTTATTTGATACGGCATCCTCTACTAGCAGCAGCAAACAGCAGCCACATTATCTACAGGGTGTACCCGTAAGACGTTTTGAGCGTCAGGATTTTGATACCAGACTTACACCCTTAAGGGAAGGCAAACCTACGCGTTCGAGACAACTGCTGAAGCAATTATCCCTAATGAAGCTTAATCAACGTTCAGCAGAGGCTACGCTACCAAAGCTCAAGTTAAGCTATCCCAATCGTACACAAAGTATACAGAGTATGCATGCCTCGGGTAGAGGAGGAGGTTATGATGTACAACATACCACCACTAGTGGAACCTTTCCCACACCTAATACCAAGTCCAACTATTTTGAACGTCTGCAGGCCAAAACCCGTCAGGGTATACAAAAAATACGTCAAAAATGTCGTCACTTTAAAACCTCCAGTGCGGGTGAAACCCACACGGGCCCCATCAAAGAATTTAGTGGCTTTCACACCTTGGCCAGAGATGAAAGCTTTCGTTTTATAAGCGATCGTAAACATATCTCTAACTATGAATCGCACTGCAAACAGGCGACCATATACAAAAGTTACAAGTCGGAAATGGATTTAAGTAAAAATTTAAACTATTTGGATAACTATTTGGAGCAAAACTTTGAGCAACAGCGTTTGCAGACTAGTAAGCAGTCGGCTTTATCGGTGGGTAGAGTAAGTGGCGCCCAACGTAGGGCCTGGGCCAAGCAACCACACCAGAGTCAAAGTCACAGTCAGTCCAACTATGAGAATTTGAATACCTTGCCCCTAACTAAGCCCGGAAAACTTAATTCAGATTCTTTAAGCAGCTCGGATTATGCTTCGGTATTCAGTGGTCCCTCTAGCTCTAGTAAAAAGGAGTTGGAAAGTGTGACCTTACGTTATGAGCATCCAGATAAAATGAGTGAATATTATTTGGAGAATGTCACACAATACGGCCTAGCTTTGGAGGAGAGTGAGGATTTACTCATGGCAGAGCAAACAAAAACAGTTGGGCAGGCAGAGGAGGAAGAGGAGGAGGAGGAGCCGGATTATATGTCGCGTGATATACGCATACGACTCAATGTCAATGCCTGTGAAGAGCATTTGACTCATGATTGGTATCCCAGCCAGCAGAAGCATAGCTTGTATAATGAGAATCTGGCCGAAAGCAATTTCTATCAATCGCTCAATCAGCATTTGCAGCAACAGTCCTCCACCAAAGTGGAGTCAGCTTCAGCATTAGAGCAGCAGGAGTTGGCCCAAAACTTACCTGGCCCTGGTGAAAGCTATCTGGAACACTTCCAGCGTCAAAGTGTTGGTGCCCCTAAACCTAGAGAGTACTATGGTTTTGGGGAGAGCAAAAAACCAGACACCGATCTTAGAGAAGTTCAGTATGCACGCAGCTCTAGAAAAGTCAGACGTCTGACGCCCAGCACTCCGCGTTCCCACGATGTGGTCTATGCCACCAGCAGCAAACAGCAACATCCAGCAGCAAATCGTTACATGCTGGACAATCTAAGTAAATACTACTTAAACCAGCAGCAACATCCTCCCGCTCATTCAGTCAACTCCTCTTCACTGTCCAACTCCAGCTCATCGAACTCCTCCTCCATGTCACAGCAGCAGCTGAAAATGAATTTACCCACCAAGCCAATCCCCCCGACCACCACCACCACCACACAGCATTTGACTCCACGTCGCAACTCCAGCACTTCGAATGCCTCCTCCACCAATGACAATTTCGATAGCTTTATAGCACTGCGTAATGCCAGTCAGCAGCAGCCGGTATCACCGGATTACCTGTCCAAACAACAACGTCGTGGCCCTCCGCTCACTTCGGCTTTGAATTACTATGGTCAGGGTGCAGTCCAGCCACCGCCCACATTGACATACAATGGCAAATTAACGGCAACCGCCATGTTGTCACAAGTAAATTTGGGACGAACAACGACATCCACTCAGTCGCTACACCCGCTGCAGCAGCAACACCAACAGCAGCAACACCAACAGCAGCAACAGCCACGGGCGGGCGAAGCTTTTATTCTAGAATATGAATGTTAGCGAATGATTTGAATTGATATCGATCGATTGGTGGGTGTGTTGTGGGGCATAACCTGGGATTAACCACCACACGTATAAGTATTTAGGGTAAAGTTAACAAATGTGTGTGTAATATAAGCAGGAGCAGCATTAAATTTAGCCAATTATTCGCATCATATCAAAGTTTTAGGCTAGACAAAAATATATATATATTTATCAATAATATGCTACGTTTACACTTGAACGCATAACTCACATCAAAAAGGAAAGACAAATAAAAACTGAAAAAGGCAGCAATTTAATCCCAAGATTAAATTTGTAGTAAAGTGGCTTTATTAGACAAATCGAACCTTTTTTTACACTGCAAGCTCAGATCGCAACAAAAAAAAATCTTTTTCTTACTCTTAGAAATTGTTGTTATTCAGCTTTAAAAACAAAAATGGCTTTTAATCAATGTTCTTTTCCCCTTGTACAAAATACTTTCAAAAAGTCTATTTTAAACTTTACTTGAACCTTTTCATGATAATTTATGTCATTTCGGTGCCGAATTCGTTCTTTGACTGCTCATGCGGTAGGTATTGGCTTCAATTATCTTGTTGATAGGAGCAAGGGTAGGCCGATTCAATGACTTCAATAGACATAGTTTGTTGCATTCGTTTTGGATGTGAGAAAATGATAATTTCACAAATAGGCTGCAACAGCGAACACCAAAAAAAAAAAATATAAAAAAAAAAATAAAACCCACCTATAAATTTTTAATCCACTCCTTTAAAAAATCACCAACAAAAATATATATAACTCCCCTCAGTTAATTTATTTTAAAAGTATAAATATTAATTCAAAAATAACTCAAAACCAAACCTAAATGTTCATTCACAAAAAAATTTTTAAACAACACACAGAAATATTAAAAATACAAAAATAAAACATTAACAATATACAACATAAAAATTTTTAAAATTTAAATTAAAACAACTAAAAAATATGTCGTTGGAACCGAAACCCTAAATATCACAAAAAACAAAACACACACAAAAATAAAAATACAAAAAAAATTAAAACAAACATAAAAATTAAAATAAAAAAAACAATAAAAAAATTCCCATCTCTCAGGTATCAGTTGAATGATCCTGTTCTAACAGTTTGTTCTTCTCATCAAGAAATGCTAGACTACTTGTACATGTTCTAATGCTATAATGGTAATATTATTTCACTACTCAATATAATAATAATATAATTACGAGGCAAATAAAATATAAAAAAAAATAATAAATACAAACAATAAACACACTTTTTATCCCCTCGCCAACTAATGGTGTTCCCCCTTATGTAAAATCACGCGCTGAATCCAAATATGAAGTTTAAAAAATTTCTCAGTAAAACAGATTTCGAGATAATCCCAATTTACCGTTTTTCGCATTTTTGCAAAGGACCTTCACTTAATGTCAAATATCTCAATTATGAAATAACTTATGAACAAGTTTTGTACACCAAATTAAAGCTAATAAAATTATCTTTCAATCGTTCATACATTATTTTATTGTCAAATTTGTGGTGTAGCTGCTAATTACAAAGATATCGAGAATTTTGTTTCATTTTTATCGAAAATTTGAAAAAACCGTAAATTACACCGTTATTTTCACCAATAAAAATTTTTTTAAATTTCTTTCTCTCTTGGATGATGTAACCTAATGTAAAACAAATTCAAAAAGTGTTCATACATCGAAATCTGTTGGAAATTGTAGAAGTTATTAGCATTTATCTAAAAAATGAGCAATTTCAGTTTTACCGTTCAAGTGGTATTAAAAATGTCTATGGTCCGTTTTGTTCCGCCGTTTGTGTGCACAGTTTTTGAATTTGTTGAAGAGCTATTAGAGTTCAGTACAGACACTAGTTGATCCGTTGTATAATGATTTCATCTGAATCAGCCGATGACTTAGAAAACTATCAAGAACACGCAAAAGAGCGAAATCCCTTCTGCCAAAGTGGACTTAACGATCTAATAAGAGATCTAGATCTTTCAAAAGAAAAATCGGAAATTTTAGCATCACGTTTGCAAGAACGGAATTTGTTAAAGGATGATGTCAAAATAACGTACTATATCGGCAAAAGCGCTATGCTAAGTATTACTTGAAAAAAAATAATATTTGTTATTGCAATGATGTGTGTGGTTTATTTGAGGAGTTTAGTATAGTGCAAGTTTAGTCTAAAAGCGGTATTGTTGCACCAGGGAAACATCAAGTCTTCGATACCGCTAGCGCATGCCGTTAATATAAAAGAATCATATGAATCAATGGCCATGTTGCTTGATTTGATTAACTACAAGGAACATAACTGGAAAATTTGCGCAGACCTCAAAGTTGTTGCAATAGTTTCAGGATTGCAACAAGGATATACCAAACACATGTTTTTTTGTGCAAATGGGACAGTCGAGCACGCCACGAGCACTACGTTCGAAAAGAATGGCCGGTCAGAACGAATTACATAGTTGGCCAAGAAAATGTAAAGTTCGAGCCACTTGTCAGTAAGGAAAATTCTGGGTTTATTAAAATTTTGTGAAGGCTCTACAAAAAGACGGTGATGCATTTGCATATGTGAAGAGTGTGTTCCTCACCCGAGGCAAAGATCAAAGAGGGTGTGTTTGTTGGGCCGCAAATTAAAAAACTTTTTCAAGGACTCACAATTCAATTTAATGTTGTCCAAGGATGAGGAGGACGCATGGAATTCGTTCCGTTGTGTTGTCACTTCATTTCTTGGAAATTTCAGAAGTCCTAACTATAAGGAAGTCGTCGCACATTTAATAAGAAATTATGAGAAAATAGGTAAAGTTTGTATATTATATTAAAGTTTTCATTACACTCAAACGCTGCACATTGTATTGCAAACAGGAGTAAAAATATCGTTGAAACTTCATTTTTTGGATTCTCATTTGGATTTCTTCCTGAAAACCTCGGCGATGAGAGTGATGAGCATGGTGAACGTTTTCATCAGGATATGAAGAGTATGGAACGCCGCTATCAAGGATTTGGGAGGCCATGGTGGGAGACTTTTGTTGGTTTCTTACGCGTGAAAAACTGTACACACAAACGGGGGAGCAAAATGGACCATAGACATTTTTAATACCACTCTGAACAGTAAAACTGAAATTGCTCATTTTTTAGATAAATGCTAATAACTTCTACAATTTCCAACAGATTTCGATGTATGAACACTTTTTGAATTTGTTATACATTAGATCATCCAAAAGAGAAAGAAATTTTGGAAAAAAATTTTCTTGGTGAAAATAACGGTGTAATTTGCGGTTTTTTCAAAATTTTCGATAAAAATGAAAAAAAAATTCTCGATATCTTTGTAATTAGCAGCTACACCAACAAATTTGAAATTGAACTAATGTATGAACGATTGAAAGATAATTTTATTAGCTTTAATTTGGTGTACAAACATTGTTCATAATTGATAATTGAAATTATGAGAGGTCCTTTTTTCAAAAATGCGAAAAAACGGTAAATTGGGATTATCTCGAAATCTGTTCTACTGAGAAATTTTAAAAGCTCCATATATTCGGATTCAGCGCGTGATTTTACCAAAGGGGTGAAGAGAACTATATGATTTCTAATATATATTGTGCCTTTTAATTTGATGCTCTTCCCAATCCACCCAGTCTCTGCTCACATTCTTTCATTTATAGCTCCGGGGGGGGTGGGCATTCGCATTCAGCTTCTTCAACTCCAAATATTCAAATATCAAAAGGAATTATGCCTTTTTCCGCCACCCTTGGTTTTTTGGTACGGAAAAAACCAAGCAATACACACAAGGAATTTTGAGAGATACTTGACGAACAGTGTGGACTGTGGTCGAACAGCTGATATTTCCGCCAGAGATATTGTGCAGTCATTTTTCCTTGAGTCAGTTGTCAAAAGGCAAGGCAAAAAGTAAATAAATCATTTGCAAATTTTAGTAATGATGACAAAAATGTGGATGAATTGACGCAGTGAAAAACAAGCGTGTTTGTGGGGCACTCAGATGGCAAGCAACTGAACACCGCATTTACAAAAAGGGTTGTGAAGCAATTGGTGTCCAGTTGAGAAAAAGAATTGCATATAATCACTTCGTGTGGCTGCCTCATTCTCCTGCACCAGACAAACAGGGCATGGAGTCTTGCGCCACTCTTGTGCAACTTGTCATGTTGTTTCAGGAACGCTCAAGGCATGAATCGAACCATCTTGCGTTGCAGCGATATTTGCACCTAAATGGGATCCTGCTCGCTTCTGAAAATGCCGTCGTGCAGACGGCAACATGCGAATACAATTCTGTAGTATTGCTCACATTCTTCATTTTAATAGCTGTCCAACTGCAACTCCGCAAGTGATTATTAGGCCTGCATTAAATTTCATTTAAAATCTTATAATCAAAATACAAATCAGCTGACCAATTTATTTATTTTCACTATGACTCCACTCTCTAGTCTGTACTTAAAGTTATGCGTTCAAGTGTATTTGTATGTCTTGCATCGTTCCATGTTGTGTATAAGATTATGGATTAGATCGTAAACTACTGACAATAAATAAACTTCAGTTTGAATTGATGAAAATTAGTCCCATAAATAGCAATTCAAAACAGAACATAAAATTTATATAGTTAAATTGAACTCAAAAAACCAGACATATATATATATATGATGTATGTATCAATCCTACCATAAAATGTATCAAATCGAATTTTTCGTGTTAAAAAAAAATGTTTGAATGTTAAGTTTGTAAAGAAATACACACACACACACACACTACTACTTAGAGCTTCCAGTTGATATACTTATAATAAAATATGTAATACTCTCTCTCTCAAAGCCCGAAAAAGAATTTTTGTAAATACAACTACAACTCGTCAATCCGCAGGCCCAGCCACCATAATATTTGTACATAAAAAACGACCAACAAACAGGCCACGCAATTCACGATCCCGACTGCATGCAATTATCCTCGGTGCGCACAATTTATCTCATTTGCGGTTGAGTTATTTCCGACTGCAGGCAAATAATACTGACCGGAGTCTGAATCACCCAGTTTGTCAGGCATTCCGTTTGCTGATGTTGGTCAGCCAACACACTTTTTCGCTTAATTTACTGCCAGGCGGCTGCCAGCTGCTGATTCGAAGACAACAACAGACAGTTGACAACAGCAATTGTTGTATAATGCATGCCTGCCAGACAACCAACCATAATTCATGGCCTACTTTTGGGAGGGACAGCCTCAGCCTGGTTTAATCAACATTTTACAAAAATTATGGTGGTAATCAAATTTTTTAGATATACAGATAAAAAGTTTAGCTCTCAGCAGAAATTACATATTTTAACTGGATTTTTTCAGAGTTTTATTGGTTCCCGTACTGATCAGAACGCCCTGACCGCCACACAATTGACCACCTGCCCCACACACACACACAAACTCATACTCTCAAATCCCTTTTTACTCTCATCTCAAAAACTTAATACCGTGTACTATTCACCAAAAAAACGAAAAAAAAAAACAATCAAAAATCCTTACTAACAACATTGAACTGCCGCCCTGCGTGCATTTTGTATTGTAACTTTAATCAATTCCAATTAATTTTTATCCACTTTCTATATACTTACCTAAATAATTGCCCTAAGCCTATGTTCGTGTGTTTACGTTTGGTTTAAGTATGCAAAAACTCAAAACAAAAACAAAAGGCTACCAAAAAAAATGCGCAGCTTGAGCTGCATCTAAACTTTACTCAAGTACGATCTTAGCATTTCGTTTACTTATTTTGAGTTTTTTTTTGGTTTTTCCTTACCATAATTGTAGGTCGTCTCTCATTGATTTGCTAATGCTCATATTTAGTTTATGGTTACATATGTTAATGTTTGATTTTGATTAGTGTTTTCGAAAGAGATTCGCTGAGATTCCCCACGAAAAAAAAAAAAAAACGGAAATTGTAACATGTAATACTCTAAGGAATGTGTCCCCCCCTTGAACCAAGTAAAACATTAAATCAAAAGCAAGTAACCAGCAACCAGCAACCAGTAATCATGTCTGTGCTCTCTATGCATTTTGTGCATTTCGAATCCATTTCAGTTACTTTAGAATATTTTCTTATTTTTTTTATTGCCTGTCGTAAGCTTATTTAAACAGCTTACATCAAATCTTGTTTTATTTTTCTTGCGTTTCTTTTTCTTTTTTTCTCACTAAAAATTGTGTGTGTGTCTGCTGAGTTTTTGAGGCATGAGGAGATAAACACAACAACCCACTCACACCTTATTCTAGTTAATATTTGTTGTTTGTGTTTTATGCGCCCTGTTATGTTGATTGTGCATCAAAATCGAGCCTCTCCCCCCCGGTCACTGAAGAGGAGTTTCTTTTACGATTATACTTTCTGTTTATTGCCTCAAGTTTGTCATAAAACCAGGGCGTCATGATGTGTGTGTTTGTGTATAAATTTTTTACTACTACGTGTATGTACTTTTCATTCCTCCTCCGGCATGTGCGTGTCTGCGTGTGTGCGAGTGTTTGCGTTTCCTCCGATTATTTTCTCTTATTTCAGTTTTAATTAACCACAAAAAAAAAAAAAAAAAAAGACGGAAATGGTATTCAAGCTTTTGGCATACTTTTCATTTGTTTGTTTGGCGAAACTCATAAATATTAATAAATAAAAAGAAAAAGACGAAAACACGCAAGACCACAAACTACTACAAACATAAATCAACAAGTCTTTAAGTCTCTCAAGCTGACAGTAAAAATGGAAAGTTTTAAAAAGTTCTGAGTTTATATTGTAACCAAATATTCAAAATAAAATTTCAAACTTGCCCACATTCTGCTTACGGCAGTGCAGACACCCATACAACATTTGTGGAATAACAACCCTGCAGTGAAATTGTCAACTAGTAACAAAAATACTGTCATACACCTAGTTGAAATACATGTAGAATTAAACTGGTAGCAAAATTGCTAAATTTGGGTGAGTTGCGCAACAACAATGCTCGTTTAAAACACTAATTTGAGGTAGTTGTAATTAAATTGTAATTGAGCTGGTTGCAAACGAATCGGTAATGAGTGAATGACTGTCATAAGTAGGGATGTCGAAATATCGATATCGAATACTTGTTGAATATATTTTTGGTGTGTATTTTTATAAGATTCGGCCACAAAAAGGAAGGTTTTCTTGGATATTACTAGTATTACTGACATTACTAATATCCAAGAGAATGACCTTAGAAAACCTTCATTTTTGTCCAAAAACAAACAAAAAGTATTCATAAAAATATCGTCAAAAGTTATTCGATATCGATATTTCGACAACCCTAGTCATAAGAAGAACACACAACTGTCAACTGGTATTTATCTGGTTGCAAATGGCTAATGGAGGGGACAATTCTCTTGCTCCAAATCAATGCCATCTGGCATTAAACTGGTTGCAAATGGCTGCTGCCTTGGACAATTGTCACCTTCCTATGACATGCCTGTGTAAAATGGACGACTTCAATACATGGATTTGGATAGGAAGTGCAACCAGTTGCAAGTTTTTAGCGACCGATAAATTTCTGGTTGTAAACTACACACTTTCCCTTTAGGAAATAGCCACCAAAATGAAATGGTTAAAATCCTAGTGAGAGTGATCCTAGAGCAAAAGGTACTCCTAGACTAAACCACAGTATTCAGGCAAAGAAAATAATACAAATTTATTGAGAGCGTGAAAAGAGGTTTTGTTATTAATATCCAAAAATTTTCTACACTCAGAAAAAAACCAGGAACTTTGTACTTGAATCAAGTACAAACGGTGTCAATAGTACGATAATACTTCATTCAAGTACAAAACTTTTATTTCAAGTACGATTTTATCAATCCCGAAATACTTGTTGTAGGACTGATTCGGGATAATCGTAGAACTTTTAAGCAGGCTGTAGGTCCATAAGTTATGATTTTGTTCATAACTTTTCTAAAACAAGACGCGCACAACATCACAAAAGAGGCCGCTTGACTACATAACGCTATTTCATGAATTTCCCAATTCAATCATCAGCAGTCTTGGCCTATCCTCAATAAGCTGGCAGAGAGCACCTCATGACAGAACTGCTATGACCGCTTGGGTATCCCAAAGGCAGGCTTGTAGCAAAATCACTAAGATTTAGTGTGTGGTGCTTCCCCGTATCGGCCCTACTTATTGACCTAGAGCCTGCCAAAAAGTTCTACGATTAATAAAACAATCACACTGTTTCGGGATATTTTGAGTACTTTTATACTTTTGGTCTGACCATTAGTTTTGCTATGGTCTTAAGTAAAGAGTGATTTACTTTATTTTTCAAAAAACAACACATAAAATTCAGAAAATTGCATGAAATCTTCATTTGAATCGATAGGACGGTCCATATAATTTAATGTTTGAAGATTATTTCATGCAAATGTTGACCGTGACTGCGCCTCAAATGGTCCATCCGCTTAGTCCAATTTTGAACACTTTCCAACATGTATCGACGATTACAATAAATGCTTCAATGTTGTCTTCCAATGCGGCAATTGAAGCGGGCTTGTCTGTATAGACATGAGCTTTAACATAGCCCCACAAAAAATTGTCTAAAGGCGACCAATTGACCGGCCCCGAACGTGTAATAAAATGTTCACCGAACTCGCCTCTCAATAAGTCCATTGTTGCGCGTGCTGTGTGGCATGTGGCACCGTCTTGTTGAAACCATGTCATGCAAGTCAAGCTCTTGCATTTTGGGCAAAAAAAAATTGGATAGCATCTCACGGTAGCGCTCACCATTCACAGTTACGTTACGATTCGCATCATCTTTGAAGAAGTACGGTCCAATGATGCCACCAGCCCATAAACCGCACCAAACTGTGACTTTTTCGGGATGAATTGGTAGCATTTGCAATGCTTCTGGATGATATTCACTACAAAATCGACAATTCTGCTTATTTACGTACCCATGGAGCCAAAAATGAGCTTCATCGGTAAAAAAGTGAATCTTCGGCCAACTTTCCAAGAGCCCATTCACCAAAAATTATACGATGCGGTGGGTCTTTCGGTTTCAATTCTTGCACCAGGTGTATTTTGAAAGGCTTTACACCTAAATCCTTCCGCAAAAATTTTCCACGTTGTTGAGTAACAGAGGCCCAATTGCTGCGAACGGCAACGAATCGATAATTGATGGTCATCATTAACACTGGCCGATACAGCTGCGATATTTTCTTCAGCTCGCACTCTACGTAAGTGTGTTGGTATTAAACCACCAACAATGTAAATTTGGTGCGAAATTTAGTCACAAAAGCCCGAATAGCCGCTTCAGTGGGTCGATTAAACTGACCATAAAATGGAAGAAGCGCGCGATGAACTTTCTTAACAGAGCATGCATTTTGATAATAAAATTCAATAATATGTAAGATGATTCATGGTTAAATTATAGACCAAACTGAAGATGTTTGACAGTGAACCAAAACACGATACGTGCGTAAGCTGTTTTAACCAGTGTTGCCAAAAAGATAATAGCTAAAAAATCAGCCTTTACAAGCCCACTTACTCTCAAAATAAGTGCAAAATGTTCTTCTTCGACGTCTAATCAATTTAAAAGTCAACTCCAACACACTACGGAAACAAAATGTTCTTAGTTTAAGGCTAATCAATTTCAATATTTCCTTGAAACAAAGGCTCTATTTAAAATAAAAATCCAGAGCAAATGATTAAGCCAAGGACCAAGATGTGTATACCAGGGAATCAAACCGAAACCGAATCGAATTTCGGTTCTGGCACGTACCAAAATATTCGTTTCGGTAAGAGGTTCGGTTTTGGTTTTATTTTTTATTTCGGTATTTGTTTCCGTACCCCGGTACCTAGATTTTTGTTTCGGTATACCGTTACGTACCGGCATGATCCGGTAAAATTTTAAACGTTTTTACCAAACTTTACGTTACTCAATTTAAAAAAAAAAGCAAAAAATTACAAAGAATGTAAATTAATGATGACGGTCAATGTATTTCCGTCCATCTGATTTCTTAGCGGAAACATAATAAACTTCACACCGGAAAATACGTTCCGCTTACTGATTGCGGGTTAATAAAATTCACAACTCAGTAGTATTTGGCGGAATCCGAGGTTTTTCATTAGGCCAAACGGCCTTCCATATAGCGATCATCTCGGATAGTCTGTTTATGAATTCCGCACGAATGCTGGGCTTAAACAATTCATCAGTGAACTTGGAACCAGCAGTTTTCTTTTTCTGTGCTTGAATAGTGTTTTGATGATCGACTTGATGGTCGAGTACTGTAGGTCTGATATCTACACTCAGAAAAAAAGACCGGAAAGTTCTAGACTATGCAAGTCCAAAGTGGCTATGAAAACCAAAATAAAACATCTGGTCTTTGGTTAATTAATTTCCTTGGGATTTTGATTTTATATAGAGACATTTAAACCAAGAAATTTTGAAAATATTTTGAAGAAAAAAATGGATTGACTTTTGAATTATTATAGATGAAGAACTTTTGATTAATTTAGAGTAAATCGACTGTACTAAGACCATAAATATTAATAATATACCAAAAAGATATAATAAAAGTTCGAAATGTTCTTAAAAATCTGAAACAGTCTTCAAACGAGTATTTCGGGATTGAAAAAATTGTTGTTGAAATAAGGATTTTGTACTTGAATCAAGTATTTTCATACTTACCGTACTATTGATACTGTTCGTACTGATTCAAGTTCAAAATTCTTGGTTTTTTCTAGTGTACGCCCCCCCATAACTTAATTATCGCATTTTTCGTAACACACTTTTAAGAGCTTGATTTGTAGGTCTATTTTGTCCTTCATTCAAGAAATTTTGTTCTTGAACTAAGTACGATCTTTTCTTAAATTTTTCGGCAAACTGTTAGTACGAAATGTTCTTGATTCAAGAGCGTTTGTTTTCATTTTAATAATATCAACAGTCGTTTTTGTTTTCTAGAAAGTTTCGTACTTAGTTTAAGTACATCTAAGAACAAAACATACTTGAAATTTTACAAGATCTATACCGATCGATCTAGAACTCTGCCGGTTTTTTCTGAGTGTAGAAACGAAAAGTAAACTGAGAGAAAAATTAAGAATTTTGGTACTTGAATCAAAAATTTTCAATTTCAAAACTTCAATAAGACAGAAAATTCTTGATTTAAGTACGGAATTTTGTTGATTCGAGAGCGTTTTTTAAAAATCCCCAAATTCTTGATTTCAAGAACGATTTGGATATGGGATTTTTTTAAGAACTTTTAGAGCTAATAGTGATTGTTTTGGACGGCTCAAGGTCAAGGATACATATAATGTTGTATGTTACAGCCCTGAAGACGAATCCGACGGGGAAAAAAAAGGAGAAATGTGTTTTATTTCACCAAATCAATGCACATAAAATACACCTGACCTTAAGCCGGCCAAAACAATCACTATTAGATGCAACATAAAGGTCACCAAGCCAATAATAGAACTTTTAGAGCTCAAAATAAGCAGGATCTAGACTTATTTAGGTTAGCCAAGAGCGATTTATTTTCCCAAAGCTCCAAACAAAACTTTTACTAAGAGTAAAAATTTTTTTGTCGATTGTTCCTCTAACACTTAAACTCTCATAACTTTTTTTTTTTTTAAACGATTTAAAAGCTCTGGAACAAAGTTAAAAAAGAAAATACTTAACCAAACATTTTTTTCTCAAACAAAAATGTAAAAACTATTCAATTACTGTAAAAACAAGCCCAATCATAAATCGGTCGGCTATTTTATTCAAGTTCAATCAGAAATCGGTCATCAATCAAGTTTTGGTGAAAAGAGCAGCTAACTTTTCAAATTACTTTAGCATTTTTTGAAACCAAGTGATCATGCGTCACATATTTTAATGTTCCGCTGAACGTTACACTGTGACTGTATGACACTGAAATGTGACGCTCCTTGACGCAGTGTAAACCATACTTTAGTTGCAGTTAAAAATTATTGGTGTCTTGTTTACCCCTAGAAATTGGTTAAGCTTAATTTAATTTCTAGAACGTTTGGTAAGTTAAGTCCAGAAAATGCCCAAATTTAAATGCAAAAAGAGCGTTAACTTATTTTGCAATGTTTAGGTTGCATATTGGAACTATCAAACGAGATAACATATTTTAGTTACTTCAAACTGACAATAAAAAATTGTTGCAATTGGATTCCACACCTGTTATGCTTTAATTGCCGTAGAATTTTGCAAAAGTGAGCTTCAGAAGAAAAAAATAGATTTTCATTTTGATAGTCTAATGATTGAAAGGGTACAACAGAGAACAGAAAAAAATTGATCCTAAATCTTCAGTATCTTCAATAGCTTGCAGGTAACACGGGCCTAGCTAAGCAAAAATCAAAAAGATCCTTAATTGTCATTCCTACAGATTAATTCAAATTTTCATATAAAAATTGAAAAAATATTATCAACAGTTTTCACAATGTCTCTGAAATTTTACTTTCTAAACTCGAACCGAAAAAGGCGAAAGCGATGAGCAAAGAGAGAGCATTCCCCAGAAAATGATGTCAATTAATCACAGGTACCAGGAGGCAACTTTTAGAAAAATCAAAAAAACGTTTATCGATGATAACTCGATAACGCGTCAAAATTTAATTAGTGAGTTTAGCTGGCTCGAGGTCCGAAAAAGTTGTGTTTGTTCACAACTGAAAACAACTTATGCAACTATACGGTACCGTTTCATCATTCTCCCAAATGAATCTTCAGTAGGCTTTGGGAACTTCAAAAAACAATAAAAGTAAAAATAGGACAAGATAGAACAAGTTGGTTTGGTCCAAAGGGTGAAAATCAACTCTCATTTGGTCAGGCAGTATAAGAGCTCGCTTTTACATCAAGAACGAAATGATCTTAAATAAAAAATTTTTTTCCTTGAATCAAGAATTTTATTTCAATTACTAAATATAGATTTTAAGAACGATTAAGAGCGAACCGTTCTCACCAAATTTAAGACCGAAACAGGATAAAATCAAGAGCGTTTTTTTTAAGACTGAATTTTAAGTGTAGCACTGAATTGGTGCTTCTCTATGAGAATGTTTATTGTTCATTAGTCTCGCCTTTGAAATAATTTTCTGGAAAAAAAGATTTACACCCTGTATTCGTGTTTTAGTTTTTGTCAGTTTTTAAAAGCATTCCATTAATAGTTCAGTCAATGTTTTTATCAATTTTAGCGGATTTGGAATTTGGTAAAACTTCAAGAGTCAGAACCCTCGAAATCTACATGTTCATTGTGCAAAAACGATTTATTTTTCAGTTCTCTCTCTTTCTCACTCTCTTGAACACTTTTTGAAATTTGTTACAATCCTTTTGAGTAGTCTGGCTAATCGCATTATCCAATTAGTTTGTTGCCCACAAAACACTTGCGCACCAGGCCAAAAAGTTGGAACGAAGTGCATAAAATGAGCCAACAATTGTTGCCCCGAAAATGCTTGAAAGCAATTATTCGCAATCCAGTTATGACAAGTTAACACAATTAGTCGAAAATCTGCCAAAGTTGTGGCAAGAGTTTGGTAAATTTTTGAGTGAGTGCCCTCAAAAGTGTGCTAATGACAGCTCAAAGCAGCATCAATTGTAAGTTGAACTATGAAATAGTATGACCCACCCACACAAGCACACACTCACACTTGAGCACCACAAATATACACACAAGCACATAATTCACCAAGCATGTCTCCACAGTACCGTGGCGTAGGGTAGATCCCCCTTTGGGCACTCTCACACACACATACAGTTACCTGCATAAATAAGTTCGATAACATATTTATTTGTTGTGGTTTTACAATTAAGACAAATTTGACGCTAATTTACAGAATATAACGAACTCTAATTGCTACCAATTAAAGTTCAAACAGATAACTATTAAAAAAAAAACAAAAAAACAAATCAAGACAGCAACAGGCAATCAGCATAAAGCGCAATTATCATAATTCAATTTCGTTTGTGGGACATAAAGTCATAAAAAATGTTGCAATTGCAATAATTAAAAATGCAAATTATCATGCAAAATCGATTGAAAGCGAAGAAGGAAAAACTCAGTGTGATGTTTGTTTTATTAATAACTTTAATAAATATTAGCTTAACAAAATTCCCCCAAGCACGTTTATCTGTTATTGTCTGTGTGCGTATGTATGTATGTCTGTCTGTGTGGCTGTGTGAGTTTGTCTCCATATATAATTTTTTAGTTTAGTGGCGCTCTGCTTGGTTATTTGTTTTGATTTAAATGTTTTGCGTTCTCCATTTAACTTTTATATATTTTCCCAATTGACTTTCAAATTAATTAAGCGACACATTTATGCCTTTTAGTTAAAAGTAAAAATATACGAAACGCCGCGTTTGCAGACGCCAATTAAAATTGACATAACGAAGCCCTTAAATGGGCCACAAAACGACGATGAATCTCAGTAACAATATTAAAATGAAAATAAAGAAAAACGAAGCAAGCAAGGAAACAAAATGCAATGTAAATGTATGCACCCATGTATTTAATTTTGATTGTTTTAAGTGTATAAAAAAATAAAAATAATTATATTGATATGCCTAATTTATGTTTAACAAATAAAATTCACTTGTATTCATTTTTTAAACGATTTTGTTTTACTTTCTTTTACCATAGCTAACCACAGAACTGAGTTTTATGTTTATGTTTTTGACTTGATTTTCTTAGAAATTCAGTTTGTGTCTCGTGGCTTTCGCCACTTTCTGAGCAGCTGACTAACAAATGCAAATACATAAACACAGGGTGGACCTCAATTTACAGCGAGCACTAAAAAAAGCAAAAACCTGGAAACCTGGAACGATCACTAATATAGCAGACGTGCATTTGCGATAACTACTAATGATTAATCCGATTTAAGTCGCTCGAATGATGTAACCTAATGTTTGCTCGATTTTGTACTAAAGTCTTATTTTTGCTGAAAATTTTTATTGATACAAACCGGTTCAGAACCGAACAGTAATCAAACTAAGAGACCATTTTTTTATTTCTCTGCCGAAAACGATTCAAAAGCCATACGGAAAGTCGTAGGCTGTGCGAGAATGTGGATTATTCATGGGATTTTCAATATTTGCGGGAACCAATGTTTGGAAAGCGTGTTCAAAAATATGCGTCTACAGTCTTTTAGTGGTGCCTCCATTCTCTTTGCAAATGATATATGTTGCCAATGCCATTACATCAATAATGTTACAGAAAATAGCTAATGTCCAGCGTCTGGTTGGCCGTTTTTGTTGTATAATGCGTAACCATTTGATCCCATGGAATCCGCGGCAGCCTTAGTCGAAGTATAAAACAAAATCGCTTCGGGTTTTCAATGCTTCGCCTTCAATATTCTTTTGTGTAATGAACGGTTGATAGTAAATTTACTGCTTATTCTTTTTTGGCACTTATGCTGCAAAAGTGCAACAAAGGTTTTCATAGAAACCAAACACAGATGAAAGAAAGGACTGGCCGCTTTGTCATTCTTCTTCACTTCTTTTGGAAGACATCTTTTGTTTGAACGAATATTGCCAACAAATGCGATGCCAATTGCAGCCAATCGTTTAGTACCGTCCAATGTTGTGAAAAAATTATCGGCTACCATTGTTCTGCCGCTCTTGGTGGTAACGATTTGCAAAATGCATCAACACTTTCACCTTGATTCACCTCTCTCTGTCCTCGCTCTTCTTTCCAGTGTATAATTTTCCTTGTGGGGGGAAATTTTGTTTTTCGGAATCGCATGCCCACCATACTTTTTATTCCATATTTTGCTGGCTTTGATGGAATATATTGTGTAAATCAAAACACACTGTATTCCATACATTTCCATACAAAATACATAGGGGTCTCGTAGGCACCATATGCGTGAACTAAGGTGTACTTTTTATATCCTCATTTTTCGTCCTGTCTGAAGGACTTTTTTGAATTTTTTTTTTTTGCACAAATCAAAGCCCAATAAAATTTTAGGGGGGTACCTGGAAGCACGTTCCGATATCTCAATTATAAGTACATTAAATTAATGCTCAAAAACAGAATATGCCTGGCCAGAACCATGTGCGTGGCCGAGGGTTAAAAGGAGCAACTCAAATTTGCTCAACTAAAATCAAAAGTATCTGCATTTTAGAATCAAAGACCGTATTGATTACAAGTTCCTTACATTTTGTTTATACTTTTAAATTGGTAAAATCAACAAGAAAAAATAGCAAATTTCAAAAAAATGTATGCAAAAGTCGAAAAAATGTGTGTTTAAAACCAAGCTACGCTATGCAGAATAAAAAGTGCTACCCGAACTGAGTAAATTCCTAGCCACGTTTGGCCAGATTGGTAGTTTTTTTTTTGACCCTCAAAATTTTTGAAATTGGTTGTGACATTGAAAAAAAAAATGTTATTACTAGACATCGGACTTTAGGTTTTTTTTGGTGTTGGTCTAAAAAATTCGAAAATTTTGCATTGAGCTAATAAAAATATTTGTAATTTTTAATGTAAATTTTTAAAGATGATCATATCCAAATATGATTTTTTATGTAAAATATGCTAAAATAGTTCAAAATAAGTTGAAATAGGTCAAAATATGCTCTACTAAAATACCACTCCGAGTTCCGTACTTATGATTAAAGCGATAAAAAATACTGAACACAAGAAGTTACTATACAAAGTCAAGCGCTGTAAATGGTTCGTAGCGTACTATTGAAAGCGCAATTACGGTAAAGCGTTTGTATCTTACTGTAATTCTAGTTTCTCGTACGGTATGCGTCGTTTCGTTCAGACCGCAAAAAGTAATGTTGTGAATGTGTTTAGTTCACATGCGAGCGAAAAGTTTGTGTCAGATCCGCGAGCCTTATCATAAAAATATTATGAAATTTCGATTTTTCATTGCACCTGCCTGACTTCTGTTCTTACCCAGCGGCGCACAGCTGAATGGGGCGATCCCACATCATGCATTACATCAGCTCACAAGTATTAAACACTGTCGCTGCACTTTGTATACCGAGTTTTACAAGTCTTCGAAGCTTCGTTTGTCGAAAATTCGAACTGCGTTCGTACGCTTGTTCGTTTTTCTGTTTTCTTTATGCATTCATATATGTAGTTAATTTCTAACGTGAAGCGTGTGCCTGCATTCTAAGCATTAGAAAAAAAAACTGTAAAATAGCTTTTAGTCGTTTTTTTATTTTTGTATATTGAAATGGCTAATAAATTGTTTAAATAAACTTATAATAAATAATTTAACTTAACATACCGCACATGGAGCTGTACTTCAATAGCATTACCACTCTATATACCTTTTACTTCAAAGTCGTAAAGTATTTGCATTACTACTGCGCATACTATGTGTATCGTTTAGTGGACGGCGCATCCACACCGTCCATTACATTTCTTAGATTATTATATGCAGTTGTAATGGAGCTTCGAAAAGCGTTCGGCTATCGCCCACTTGTCGATTACAAAGTAATGAGGATTCGAAAGCTAGCAGTCCACAAAGCGGCAATGCTAATGTAAATGTATACTGGGTTGTAATCGATGCTGTGCGACACACAGCCTTCGAAGTGTTTAAGAGGTGCTCGATTACGTAATGTGCATTTGCGCCGCTGGGTAGTGTTGCTAACGGACAACGGATTTTGCTGGCCTTCGTGGTGAACAATAATAATTGGGAACGTCTATTCTTTCTGTCGGAACGCTTTGAAGCCTTTACAGTACTTTCCTCTGTTAGGTACTTGCTGCGTAAGTTAGTTTCGTTTTGAACCCTGAATAAAATGGATCTTAAGATGTGCAGACGCCTACTTGGGAGCATACATTTACTCTCTAAATATGTAAAAGCATATGACATATTCTAAAATGGCTCGAAATTGGTTAAAATATGTTAGCATATTCTCAAATATGCTTTTAGGTCGAAGATATGTAAATAAGTCAAATATGCAAAACGAATTACAATAGAATTTAAAATAATGTACTTTTCATGAAACAAATTTGTATGCAATCAGAAATTTTTTTTTGGACCACCCATTAAAAATATAAAATCCGATGTCTAGTTATTAGTTTTGGGTGAACACATCATTCAGTTTTGATGATAGCCGCAAACTGTCTTCGGCAAAGTTGTACCTGACAGTCCGTTAAAGAAATTTTTCCTAAAAAGATTTTCAAAAAAATCATGTTTTCCGGCAGCTTTTCTTGAAAAATGTTTTTGAAAAAGCGTATTTTTTTAACTTTTTCGAGTAGAACTTTTAAAAATTTCTGAAGTTTTCGCATACTTCTGAAGCGAAATTGAATTGAAAAAGGTTTTTCAATCTGAACACTTCTACATCTTCTAAAATGGCCCCAAAAGTGTGTATTTCCAAAAAAAAATTCACTTTTTTGTTGTCATTGTTTTTTATGTACTCAAGTTTTTCACCAAAATAGCTGCCAATGAAATTTTTTTTAGTTTTTAGAGCAAAACATTACGCGTTTTACATTTTGTTTCCAAAAAAACAGAATCTTTATTGATGAACATTCAGTAATTTAAAAAAAATCGTTCGTTATCATCATAAGATTCATCATCATTATGATCAGAATCTCTATAGTCTCCGAAAATGTCAACATATTTCTTGCCTTGCTCTTCTACTTCCATTGGCGCGGTTGCCCTTTCAAACTCTGCATCTTGAAATAAATGTTCTGTTCTAAAGGATCTGTACGGACCTTCCCTTTATATCTGAAGTAAAACAAAGATTGTCTGAGAACTAAGCTTAACAGAGAAATTAGTAGTGATGTCTTAATAAGCAACTTGAATGCACTAAAGACATTAAAAAAAAACTCCAAAAAAAGTGCATTTTATTGGAAATACACACATTTTGGGCTATTTTAGAGGATGTAGAAGCGTTCAGATTGTAAAACCTTATTCACAAGAGTTGTTTGGTATCTCAAAAGCTTCAGTTCTGCCAAAGATAGTATGCGAAAAATTCAGATTTTTTAAAAGTTACACTCGAAAAATAAAAAAAAATAGGCTTTTTCAAAAACGTTTTTTAGGAAAAGCCCTTGGAAAACATGATTTTTTTAAAACCTTCGTAAAAAAAAGTTCTTCAACGGACTGTCAGCTAGGATTGTCGATATTTCTCAATATCAATAATATCAAAAATCAAAATTTTTAATATCGATATATATCGGGTCCAAAAAACATCGATATATCGATATACACTCTAAAGCTTAAGAAAACTAAAAGTAGAAAGGAACGTCTTTACCATAAGTATACTAATGACCATTTTTAGTGGACGTTATATCTTATTCTAATAATAAGATAACTTTAAGGTTTAAATGACTTTGTTTTCTGAAACAAACATCTACACATTTTCAAAGTGCATTAATAGTGAGATTTTCAAGGGCCGTTTCCCTTACTCAAATGAGATACATATTTAATGAGGCACAATACTTCGTATGAGTAAGGCTGCTGTGCAAGATGGTGCTGATTTCAAAGCTGTTCAAAATTTTTTCTTTTCGTGTGAAGTATTTAAAAATATCAAGTGGCAAATTTATTCTATCTGTTGCTCTTTACCAATAGTGGTTGAAGAAAACCCACTGGATAATGTGATCCCTTGTAATTCTGCTGCTGGTGTCTGTAAACACTGGTTCGCTTGCGGATGCTTTCCGTTCTGATGGTACTAACCTTCCAGAAGCAATTAAGTATCGAAATGCAATTTCAGACTGCATTAACAATTCATTAGCATTAGCTCTCCAATTGATCAATAATATAATATTATATATTCCAACACTGACACCTCATATTGCACCGTATCCATGCGAGTATGGTTAGTTCTGAAAAGCGATTCTAAGTTGTAATATTCTTCAATTACCATAGTAATTTTTCCTGATATATCGTTTATCAAAATATCGATAATCGCCTATCGTTCATCCAAAATATCGATATCTCGATTTATCGATAAAATATTGACAACCCTACTGTCAGCCACAACTTTGCCAAAGACAATTTGCATCTATCACCAAAACTGAATGAGCTGTTTGCCGAATACTAATGACACCTTTTTTGGTTGTCACACCCCAAATTTCAAAAACAGTTCGGGTAGCACTATTCCGCATAGTTTAGCTTGGTAGTTTCTTTGACTGTTGGACTGTATAACCAGTCCTATAATTTGTGAAGCCTTTCGATATGTAGGATTAATTCATTTTACTGCTTTGTGTGCCGCAGAAAGGACCATCGCTGTTCTAGGGTATGTTAGCTTCGATGATTCTGAAATTTTTTATTTTTACATATTTTTTTAATAAATTTTATAATTTCCGAAAGGAAATTAAAGAGCAACGTAGACTGAATGATTTTAAGTTTTTAAATAGTGAAATTGATTTAAATTGTTTCACTTCTTAATTTAATTTAAATTCGCTTAACACAATTTGACTCTCATCGTGTGTGTTCCTTGCATTATCTACTTATTTGGTAATTATGTTTGTTTTATTTTCGTTTTTGTATGGAATTGTGCAAAGAGCAAAAGAAAATGAAACAATATACACAAACATATAAGTTATATAAATATTTATACAATTATTATTAATAATGCAAAGCAAGTTAATTTATAAAAGAAAAAAAAGAAACAAAAAAATACGAGAACAACCCACATTCGTAACTTCAACAAATTTATAACGAATAAAAAAAAAAGTAAACAAAAACAAATTAATTTCGAATACGTGAGAGTGTGTGTATGTGTTTGTTAATATATTTATATATTCATATTCATTTTGGTTGTGTGTGTTTTAATACTTTCACGGTTGAGTTTCCATTAATATTGCATTGAGCATTATTATTATTAATATTGATTTTGTACATTGTGTTTCACTTTAAAGCGGGGCAAACCGTTTGGATAATGATGGAACAATGCTACACATTATATGTATATGTTGTTGGTTTTTTTTTTCTCATTTTGATTACTTGTTTAATGATTTATTCAGGAGCAATGTGCGACTCGAGAGTGCCTTCTGAGTTTGTGATGAATTTTTTAAACTCTTGGAGTTACAGTTAGAGTTCATTCATTGATGAAAAATGACAACTAAAAGCGACAACTGGTCACACACGCACACACACACACCTTCAATTCAACACAATAACACATTTGGCAATGCTTCTCAACAAATCTTCTTAGTGTTTATCATTTTTGAACGTTAACTCAAACCACCAAAAAATATAGTTATTTTGCCAGCAATTTTGCACTTCAAACAACAACTAAAAAAAAACGGAAAAGCGAACTTGTGGAATTTTCAAGACTTTATTTTGGGGGAGTTTAAACGCAAAAAGGCCACCGGAAGACCACCCTCTACAATTTAAATACCCGTTACTCTTGGCGAAAAAAGAATATACTAAGCAAATGGAAATGTTTGACCCTTTAAAGCAGTGGTGCCCAAAATGCCAAATGCCTAAACCATGGGATAGGAACTAGAGACCTAAACGATTGATTCCGGAATCGTACGATTATGAGTTAAAAATATTCGTTGTGTGAGTAAAATGATTATATTTTTTATCTGTGTTACTTTTTAACACGATGCCGAGTAATAGACGAGAATCTTGGCATTGTACGAGTATAATCACTAGCTTACTATGTTTGGTGGGAAAAAAATAAATTTAGGAATAAAACAATTTTTTTCGAATAAAGCGAAGTCCAAACCAAAGTATATTTCAGTGGTCCCCAAATATAGCCCCTGGGTGGCAAACACACTTGGCAGTTCACACCGAATGCTTGCCGAAGTCTTGCACCACTGGGTGTCAGATAGAGACAGCCACATTTTCCTCTATTCTTGGGGAGCCCTGGTATATTCCAACAGCAACTTCGTATGTTCTCTGTCTCTTCTCTTTCTGTCATTTACCTCTTGCAAAATGGAGAGCAACAACAAATATGTATGAGTGGTTTTTAGCGTAGATTGTGTTGTTGGCTACGAATGGTTTCGTGTCCCGATTAGGGGATATTCGCCCGCTTTAGTTTTATTGAAAATATTCATTTTTTTTTAGAATTTAACAAATTTTAGAAATTAAATGATTACACTAGTTTACAAAAATAAAAAAAATAAATGACCCATTCCAACTGAAATATTTTTGTAGTGTAGTTTGCAATGGTGATCTTAAAAGTCAATTTCAAAAAATTTTCATGGCTCCGTTTTTGATATATGAATTTTTTTCACATTTTCGGTAGGTGCTCTTACATTTTAAGGCATATTTGACTTCATAATTGTCAGATAGAGTCAAGCAAGATATGAATCGAAAGGCTGTTGAACTGCCAGTAATTGCGTAGAACATTGTTTTTAAATCGGCTTAGTAGTTTGGATACAATAAACCAAAACATTTAAAAAAATTCAATGTTTTGCTCAAAAATGCAAGAAATTACATTTTTAAACGCATAGAAAAAATATTAAAAAATCGATGACCATTTGACAGATAGGTAATCGGATAATTTTTACTCAAACTCGGCGATGCCAAACATGTTAAATTTTTATTTACTCGTGCAGGTCTCTAATAGGAACTCATAATTCTGCCGGCGTCGCAGCCGACACACGCATATAGAGAGAGAGAAAGAATACGTATTAGGGAGGGTCGATTCTTTTTCGCCCAATGCGTATAGTAAAAACGAAATCTACGGTCAATTCGAAGAAAATTTCAATAAGAAACCATGGGTCTAAAATGAATTCCTAGTCCGCGCAAATCGGCTTCAAATATTTATAGTACATTTTCCCAAAAAACAAGTTAGAAAGTCGGTGAAGACCGTCTATAACATGCTCTGTATCCCCCAAAGCTTGCAGTTATCTGATTAATTAAAGTGATAAAGAAGTCATTAAGTGAGTCCAGTGCTGCCCATCAACGCTAAACCGGTGCTACCCATCAAAATTTTTTGTTTTCCGTATAACTCCGCTATGGTTTATCCGATCTTCATAATTTCTTTGGTAAATCGATAAATAAGCATGATTACAAAATATCTTCAGAATGTACAAACCATCTATCTGCAAAACTTTGGGAGATATGAGATTTTTTCTGAATAGCGGGGGCGAAAGGGGGCGTGGCAACCTGTGATATTAAAATTTATCTGCCTGCATCTACAAGAAGTATTTGTTCCATACAAGTCAAACCTCTATCTCTTACCATGTCAGAGATCTGCACTTTTACAGGTTTAAAAATATGTGCCTGACAATACCGGCCCCTGACAGCTACAAATCAAATTTTTTGGTGAACAATTATATCCTATTTAGAATGCTCTATTTTAGTTCTTCTAAGTGATAACTACGATCCAATTTGTCACTGAACAAGATGATATAATTAATGAGTCATTGAGGTTGTCAACGAGCAACGATAGAGAATCAAATTGATTCAGTTATTAAGTACAAAGAAAAGCAAATCAAAATCTCAGGTGGAACCGGCTCTTTCCTCTCTCTACTCTCCCTTGTTAGCTGTTCATTTGGAGGCAATTAGAAAATATTTCCTTTTTGGTTGGCTTTTTTACAGGACTGTCAAGTAGCTGCTTAGCATTCCGTCAATCGGTTATTCGGTGGGTCAATGTTTTCACATTCATTCAATGGCTCAATCACTGTCGGCTATTTTCTCATTAAGACTAACAAAATCTCCATTGTCCTTATTTTTGAGCAATTGTTATTATATTGGGTTGCCCAAAAAGTAATTTAGATTTTTCAAAGAAAGTAAATGCTACAAACTTAGAATGAACTTTAATCAAATATATAATTTCCATTTTGTTCGATAACCTTTGCCATCTTCCCGGCAAATTTTGTATTCCACGCTCAATAGAACTTCTGGCCTTTATCTGCAAAAAACTGAAATTGCGATTTTATAGCCTCATCATTGCCGAAAGTTTTACCATTTAAGGAGTTCTGCAAAGATCGAAATAAATGGTAGGTCTGATGGTGCAAGGTCAGGGGCTATATGGTGGATGCATCAAAACTTCCCAGCCAAGCTGTCCCAGTTTTTGCCGGGTCATCAAAGATGTGTGGGTCTCGGGTTGTCATGATGGAAAATGACACCTTACGATTGATCAATTCTGGCCGTTTCTCGTTGATGGCTGCATCCAATTTTGTTCGGTTGTTTGACAGTAAACATCCGAATTAATCGTTTGGTTCCGTGGAACAGCCCAAAATATACCACACCCTTCAATCCCCACCAAACAGACAGCATAACATTTGCATGATTCGGTTTGTTAAATGAATTTCTTTCAATCTCATGGTACCCAAATATCCAACTTTTTCGCAGCAGCCAGACTTTGTATGTGATAATGAACGGTTGATTTTGGTATATTCTTTTCTCTTCTCCTATCTCACGCTCAGTTACATGACGATCCAATTCGATTAATGCTTTGATTTGGTCATCATCAACTTCATTTGGCCGAACCTGAACGTGGCTCATCTTTAAGTGAAAAATCTCCAGAACAGGTTGCGAAACCAATTTTGACACTGTCTTTCTTTATCACCATACACATCACGTAACTTTTTAGCAACTCTCTCTGCGCTTTTTCCTTTACGGAAATAATAAAGTAAAATATGACGAAAATGCTCTTTTGTGGACTCCATATTAAAAAAGGGCCAGGGATCAACAAATGTAAACAAAATTACGCGCACTTTTTTCTAAAGCAAGCTAATAGTGACAGCTAATAACTGACAAAAGAAAGAATGCAATTACAGAGTCACAAGCAGTTAAAAAAATTATAAACGCCGACTATATGAAAAATCCGCAATTACTTTTTGGGCAACCCAATATTTAGTTGCCAAACAAAAGCCCGGCTGATTTCTGCAGGTTTTTGAGTGCAAACGATTTTTTTTTTGCCCGGTATCTACAGGCAAACCGCACACTTCCGTCAATATACCTGTAAAAGTACAGATCTCTGACATGGTAAGAGAAAGAGGTTTGACTTGTATGGGACCAATACTTCTTGTAGATGCAGGCAGAAAAATTTTTATCTCACAGGTTGCCACGCCCCCTTTCGCCCCCGCTATTCAGAAAAAATCTCATATCTCCCACAGTTTTGCAGATAGATGGTTTGTACGTTCTAAAGATATTTTGTAATCATGCTTATTTATCGATTCACCAAAGAAATTATGAAGATCGGATTAACGATAGCGGAGTTATACGGAAAACAAAAAAATTTGATGGGTAGCACCGGTTCAGCGTTGAAGGGCATCACTGGACTCACTTTATGACTTATTTATCACTTAAATTAATCAGATAACTGCAAGCTTTGGGGGATACAGAGTATGTTATAGTCGGGCTTCACCGACTTTCTAACTTGTTTTTTGGGCAAATGTAATATAAATATTTGAAGTCGATTTGCGCGGACTAGGAATTCATTTTAGACCCATGGTTTCTTATTGTAATTTTCTTAGAATTGACCGTAGATTTCGTTTTTACTATACGCTTTGTACGTTTTTTTCGACCCATACGAATAGACCCCCCCTAATACGTATGTTCTATAAATATCACGCTCAGGGGCTTGCTCTCTCACGACGCGTGCTTTCGTCTTATTCTTCTCTCACGAGGCATTTGTTCATTTGCTTGTTGCTCATGTTTGACGTCATGACGTTTACTTTGTGTTTCGCTACTACGCACACAAGCGCAAGGCTTGATAATGTAAATTTGAGCACTAATGCTTTAAAGCATACAATGCTTAGGGCAGGTTCGGACCGTAAGCTAGTTTCCTGGAAACGCAGTCGATACTTAGCAGTCAGTGTCATGTATAGAGCAGAGTGCAGCACGTTTCTATTTTCCCCTTCTTCTCTGTAGCAGCGCCAACGATACACCGACAGTATACGTGCTTACACTGCTCTCATTTGCAACAACAAACAAGAGCTAACTGAAAGCGCTCCTCTCCTTTGCAACAACAAACAAGTGTTAAATGAGAGCCCTCTCGCGTGTTAAAACCAGAGTTCTCCAACGATAGCTCCGGGGGCACGAACTTACTTACCAATTCTTACCGAATGCTTGCCGAAGTCCACCTTCATTGTATGTTAGAGAGAGACACAGTCATGTTTTCGCGCTCTCTGCTTGGGGAACACTGGTTTGATGACATAAATTTTTATTTCGGCACAATACTTCATTCAAATAAGACTGCTTTGCCATAGCATTCAGATTTTAAACCAGTTAAAAAGTGTTTCTATTCATGTGAACTTCAACATAAAAATTGATTTTTATGTCATGTGGAATCAGGCCTTTACTGAGAAATTTAATGAGGCAATCGATACAATTCTTTAAAAACTTTCAAAATAGGCTCCTTCTGCGTCAATGTAGCGCTGCCAGCGCAATTTTCTCCTGAATAGCATTGGCCTCGCCTCTGTCGTATCAAAAAGCTAGCCTTTCATCGGCCTTTTCAGGCCCGGGGCGGCCACATCTGGGCTGTAGGGCGGCTGCGGAAGCGTTGGGATGCCAGCCTTGGTCAGGTAGCATTTCACAAGAAGTCACTTTTCAAGTTCACTTTTGGGACCATCTTTGCGCACACCTTGCACATGTTCAAATGCTCCGTCACAATGTCGTGAACCATAGATTTTGCTAAATTTAACAACTGGGCAATTAAACGAATACTTAGTCGACGGTCTGAGTTCAAAACTTTGTGCACACGAGTCACATTGTCGGTGTTTGTCAAAGTCGAAGGTCTTCCAGCACGGTCTTCATCGGCGACCTCTTCCCGGCCCTCCAAAAAGGCCTGGTGCCACCGAAACACACCACTTCTTGCTAAAGCAACATCTGCTTGCACCACTCACAGAAACACGTCGCGCGAAAATGCCTGTCCTGACTCTCCAGGTGCGCGGAGACAACTGACCAGCTGCTCGTTCGTTAGCTAGGAACGCCCTCTACCGAATCCAGTCGGTGCGCGCAAGCTCCGAAGTACATAGTCGCAGCAAAAGAAAATCAGTTCTATTACTTTTCGGACAAACCCTAAATAGAGACTACTTGTCTGCTATGTTAAGCCCTCTTCAGTTTTCGCTTGACTGACGGGACACGTGCTGAATAAAGAATTAGATGATCAAATAAAACACTTTTCAATAAAAGTAGTTCCAGCAACCTTTGATACAAAAAATTCGCTTAATTCCCTGAGTAACGGGTACATCGAAATCGGACACATCCGACTTTAACTTATTCTCTTGTTTTATTTTTTGTTCCTTGTGTAATTGAGTTATGATTTGCTTTAAATGGACTTGGTGAGCGCCCGCCCCCATCACCCCTTCTCCCTTTACTTAAAAATCTCTCTTGTCTCTGTCTCTCTCTCTCTTTATAAATATATATAAAAAGCATACCTGTAAATTGTTTAATTGATATGGATTGATTGACCCTTATATTATATATATCAAATTTAAGTAATCAATTATTAATTTTCCTCATTTTTTTTAAAGACCTTTGATGATGTACTAATAAAACCATTAATTTATAATAATTATAAGAGAATGTACTGAATTGTTTCCAACTTTTTACTTTGATATGTAACCTGAATATACCTACTATATAAACAATATATATACCTATATTTATAACCATATACTCATCTCCGGAAGTTGCTGCCGTTCGTTCCTCGTTCGTTCGTTCTGCTGATGATCTGATCGTGATTTGCCAATTAAAGCTGATTTGTTTTGTGGTGCAAGCGGTGCATACGAACGTTTTTACTTTATATATACATACCTATATATATTTGTGATACCGATATACTATACCTACATAAACCTACCTACTTAATATGCCAGCAGTTACGATTCTAGTCTCTAGTGTAAAGCATCATCCAACTGCATATTGTAATTTTCAACTGAATGTTTCTTGTGTGATAACCAGGAATACACACACACACACACCCCACACACTCTGGCCCCCCATAACTAGGCTATACATCACACACACACACACCACCAGCACGTACGCTTTCGTTATTCCTGATCATTCATCATTCATGCACCGCTCATGCACCACTTTCTCGCTCGGACAGGGCACAGCTGTCGCCACCACACTCATTATAAATTAATTAAGACTCGGCAATTAATAATTTCACGTTCAATTTAACTACGCTCCATCTATATATATTTTTTTACCCCCACCACACCCTTAGCGTTTCGTTTGATTTTTTCCTTCCGCCAACTACCCCTTTAGCAACAAAAAACTAATTTGCATAAGACAACAACAAAGTTCAGTTTGCGTTCGTTTGCCGTTTTCCGTTTGTTTTTTTGTAACTACATAGTTTGAAAACTTTTGTTTGACTGAAAAATTGAATAAAGCACTTCACCTGCAGCACCTTCAAAAAAAATTTAGCAACAAAATTTATTTAACACGATCTCTCTCTCGCTCTCTATCTCTCCCTCTCGCTGTGCTCGTCGCTCGTTTCCTACTGTGTGTTTTGTTGTTGTCTGTATATAATCCAAACAAAAAACCAAAAACTTCTCCTGAAAAGTACTTTTCGCTTTTACGTTGGCGCAACATTTTTAACCTTATTTTTTTTTGTTACTTTCGCATTTGGTATTTAAGTGCACTAATTATAAGTTTTCCTACTTTTAATTATAATTTCAATGCACATGAAAATTTTGTATAATGCACCGCAAGCACCTAGATAGAAAATGAACAAAGCACCAAAAAAAAGTTTGCACCAATTTCGCCTCATGAAATTCCCACCAAATACAATTCTTTCAGTGCAAACGTAAGTATGTGTACAAGTAAATATTTAATGGTAGTTTTCCCGTTTTATATCTGGGCAGGTAGAGAGAAATACTACTTACTAGCTTATACTTGCGGTTTCGCTGGCATTTATGTATGAACATTAGGGGGGACATTTGATGTATGGAAAAATATAAGGCAATAATTTTTTAAAATTTTATTAAATGGGTTTTAGTGTCTTAATGCGAACTTGGTGAAGTCCTAGCATTTGACAAAAATTTCCCAAGACCATTAAAGGAATTGTTTCTAAAAAAACCAAAACAAAATCAGACCTGTTACTGTTTTCGATTCCGATTAAATGCGGGATTGGAATTGTTTAATGTACTCACTGTGTTCTTTGGCTTTTAACTTTAAAGCCCCATTTACGTTCATTCGATTCTCTTGATGACAAAAAGATTCTTCCGAATTCTTTCATCGTTTCTTAGAAATCACAGCTTGTACCAATTCCGGGTGCCTGTAAGTAAATAATACTAATTTTAATAGTTATGCGAAATCGCTAATTAATGCAAAATTTCTATCATTCGCTGTTCACTTCTGATGAAACAATTTTTAATCTTTGGGGGATCTAAAAATTATGCTACTCTGCTTAATAAAAATAAGGACAAGTTGGCCAAAATATAAGAATAAATCAAATAAAACAAAATACTAGCCTTAATGTTTAAAATAAAATTAAATTTAAGGCTGCAAACCGGTCCGGAACCGAACCCCTAAGAACCGGTTCGGTTCGGTTTTTTGGGTCCGACGAACCGGACCATGAACCGAACCCTTAATATTTTTAACTCCTCGAACCTGAACCCGAACCGGACCACTTTTTCAAAAATTAGGTTCGGTTCAACAAAATCTGACAGCTGTAATTCAAGAAGTTCTCCAATCCTACGGCGTTTCTCTAGGTTAGATTTATAATATTAGAACTTTTAAATGTCAACTGCAGAGCAGAACATGAATGCAACTATAAAGAAAGCAATGTTGACGATAGTTGCTCATGTAAATCAAAAGCATTTCCTGATTTGAACGATGACCACGTTACCACATAGATTCCCTGGAGGATTTTATAATTACAGTTAGTTGAGCTGCACACACTCTAAATTTAGTAGTTAACGATTTTTTTAAGGAAGTTCAGTTTGACATTAGTAGGATTCGCACACTTTGTAAGACACTCCGTACTCACACAATATGAAATGTTTCATCGATGATTTACTTCTCAAACATCGATGTACGTAGACATCGATGTTTCTCCAACTCTACTGTGTGACACGATGGAACTCAATCTACAAATTGTGCAAACGCTGACTAATTCTTAAAGATTTCATTTTTTTTAAAGCATTCAGAGTTCCTTAAAAGATCTCCACCTAAAAACATCTGAATGGAACTTAGTTCAAAATATATGTAATTTTCTCGATAAACGTTCTTCTATTATGAGCTCAGTACCAATATTGGCTGCAGACTTCTTAGACCAGAGATTTCAAACTTTGTTAGCTTCACATTACCCATTACCGACATGCTGAAGCTCCAAAACGAAAACTTCTTAATGTGAGTTTTCAAAATTCCACTTTGAATGATTCTACGTATGATTGCGAAGAAGAGAAGTTTATGAAAGCAATAAACAAATATCAAATACACAATTTGTAAATGATTTAATAGATTCCTACGAAAATTGTCCAAGAGAACATAAATCGACAAATGTCTTGAACTTTTTGAAAGGTCTAAAAAAAGCGGACTTTAAAATTATTGCCTTAACTATATTTGCTGTTTCAGCAACTTAGGTAACAGTTGAACGAGCCCTTTCAACACTTAAGTTTGATGTTTCTGTTTTAAGAGCTGGTATAGATGAACAGCTCATAGAAGTTATAGAGCTTATTAACTTAAGCTTACATTATTGAAATAAAGAATATTTTTTAAAAAGTAAGTATAAATAAATCGAAACTATTCTTTTATGTTCAAGCGAACCGAGGTTCGAACCAAAACCTCGGGTTCATGGTTTCCAGGAACCGGTCCGCGAACCGAACCTTAGACTTTACAACGGGTTCGAACCCCCGGACCGAACCTTCTGAAAAATTTTAGAGGTTTGCAGCCTTGTTTTTAACAACATTGAAAACATTCCGTCCGTCCGTCCGTCCGTCCGTCTGTCTGTATGAACGCGTCGATCTCAGAGACTATATGAGATGGAGACACAAATTTTTGCATGTACATAGGTGTATATCGTACGCAGATCAAGTTTGTTTCAGATTTGCAAAATTTCCCCCCCTCCCCCCATAAACCGCAAAAAACTGTCTGAGCCACAAGTTTAAACTAACAACCTCGTCGCTTAATGTATGTTATCTTAGGCCTTAATTCTATCTATTCTCAAAATCACAATAAGATCCGAGCAAAAGCACCAAAGTTATACACGAAACAATTTTGCAAGTGGGAACGGGGAAACACTGTGTCTATTTCAGGCAGCTAAGGCCAAGGTCAGTTTGCGCGTGCGTATGTGTGTGGGAGCGTTTTTATGTTTTTTTAATTCTTTATTACTAATCCTATTTACAATGTTAAAACTTTATGTTGAAAGTAAAGCTTCATTTCTGCAGTACGGCCGTTAAGCAATGCTTCGCAGAAACCTCAGTTCCACCATGATTTCCGCCGAATATTGGCTTATAAGCTCAAAATTCCGGCTGCTTTCCAGCATTGTTTGGGCCAGGTTTGTCACTGTTATGCGCACCCGATAGACACCTCCAGTTGCTCCTTTTCCCTTGCAAATCTGCCAGAGGCAAACAGTACTACTCCATACCTTTCTCAGTGTCCCCGTACCAGGTACAGATTGCTGCAAAAGGTAGCTGCGGAAGCAGCGCTGACCGTGCTTCCTGCCAACCCACATACTCAAATCCGGTATGAGTGTCCAGTAACCTTTGGAAGACGCATCTCATTAACTCTGCCATTGCTCTAGGCTCTGCCATTTTGCTGATGCACGGATTGCGTTCTTCTTTGCAGCAGAGAGGCCTTTGTCGTGGGTTTCCGCATATACCTTGGAGGTTTCGGCAGCTAGCTTTTCCAGAGGCACCAGTCCAGCGATGACGAGCACTGCGTCACCTAATACGGTACGAAACGCACAGTAGATTCGAATCGCGCACAGTCAGTGTGTTGCCTCTAAGTCACGCCTGTAGCTTTTTATGAGCAGGGCATCCTTGCAGACAGGCGCTGAGAAGCATTCTTCGGTTTTGTCTTGGGCCTCTAGTGTTTAGCATTAGCCTCGATAGAGCTCTGGTGATTATAGCTGCCCTTGAATTGGCATACTCAAAATGCTCGCGAAAGCTCAGTCTTGTGTCCAGCATCACTCGCAAATACTTAAGCGCCCTCTTAAACAGTAGTAATACCGACAGTGATGTAAGTTTTACCGTTATCAGCACTGACGACAGTATGTGTGCGTGTTTTCATGCATGTCTCAACTGTACAGGGTTTTTTTAAGTCGGGGCTCTGTGAAAGCTCTTGTTGAATTGTGATAATATGTGAAAATATTTACATATTTGCTATAGTGTAAATAAGCTATTAAAGGCTGTTTGTAGTGATTTCCCACACGAACTGAACTGAAGAGCTGCGCATCACGGTTGCGGCCGTTCCTGTGCATAGTCTATTTGTATTGAGGACCTAAAAATAAGGCGGATTACTATACTACTGTGGGCAAAAAATACCAGCAATTCGTTTATAAATCAAAAAAAATCTTTGTTTATTCTTGTAAATTCATTTCACTTTCCTCAAAGTAGTGACCCCGAATGCATTACACTTGTGCCAACAGTTTGGAATATTTTGAAATTCGTAATACTTTGGAACAATATCTTTGCTAAAACAAGTAATTTTTAAATTAATTGTAAAATAGAAGAAACAAGGGACAACCATTTATTTTTCCTAAGACTTTTAATATCAACTGAAAATTTTCAGAATAATTTAAGCTTGGGAAGAAGTCGATTTTTATCAAAAAATAACCACATTTTCAATATTAAGTCGAAATTTGTACCTTATCTTCGTGTTTTGGATTTTTTCTGTAACGTCGTTCCAATGCAACACTTTAAAACAAATTTGGTTGGAATAGGACATTAAATATGGTCACAGGACCAACAAATGTAAAGATACCTCGCTAAACATACGTTTATCCCAGATATATCGTAAGCCTGACGTACTGGGAGAAAATGACGTTTATCTGAGTTCAGCGGCTTAAAAATACATAATGAACGGTTGCAAAAGTGGACATTTCTTTGTATTGTGTGTCTCTGAGTGCGGTCTATGCTGGTGCCGCATAGTCGCACTGAACACGCTTTATTGCTTGGTTGACCAGCAGTGTCTCCTTCTTCTTTCCCCAGAGCTTTCAGCTATGGCTTTGAGGCTTATTTCTTTCTCTAACTTTGCGGGCTGTGTTCTCCGCGTGCCTCGCAAAAGAAAAGACAAGTCGTCAGAAGGGGTCACTCCCAAGATTTTTAGGAATTTTTCCTCCGTCCACAGTGACATTAAGCTGAGGTGTTCCCAATATCTTGGTCAGTAGTGAAAATAGTTGAGCTGGATTTTCAGAGGAGAGAACAGGTTTATACCAGCCAGGTATACTGAGACTGTTGGGAGGTAGGGTTAAGCTCTCAACTTGTTCTATTTCTTGTTGTTGCTAGCTTAAGATGTATTTTGTGCATTTGTGTTTGTTTTCACGTGGCCGTAAGATCATTCTGGCACCCCTTCCTCATGTAGAAAATGTGAAATCGGCTTCCAAATTGTAAGACAAATCTCATCCGTATTATTAAAATATGCTTGTTGCGAAGGATAAAGCAAGGCTCTGCAGCATTTGGTGCATTAACTAACTGTAACTAATCCTCACAAGAAAAGGAATAGAAAAAGCACAAGCAAAGTTAAAAATAATTCAAAACCCAGAAGCAATACTGATTTTCTTAGTGCAGTAAATCTCAAATGTCATGAAATTCCGAATTTGCAAGGTTCAATCTAAATAGATGCGAATACATCCAATGTGACAATGAACTTGCCGATTTGGAATTATTTCAGACAGGTGTATTATCATATCGTATTGAAAAGAAAATTAAAATCCATTTGAGGATAATTATTTTGCTCAATACAAAACATCCCTTAACAAAAGAGGCCCTACTCAATTTACATTCACTACTTCTTGTAAAATAATATTACATGATATCTTCAGTTACACTGAACCGATTTTGATGAATCAAAGTGAAATCGACGCAGAATTGTCACCATTTTTGGTCTGAACCTCAATCATAATTTTAAAAAATTTTTAAAAAAAAATTTTACAGTTTTTTTCATTACAAAAAGAAAGCGCCCAAAATCGATTTTTAATGGCCGCCATTTTGTCAAAAAAAAAAATCACCAAAATTCATTTCGAGGCTCAGACCAGAAGAACATCTTTACCGATTATAACCCCGTTTTTAGTAATGTCGCCCGGATATGTAAAAGATTTTTAATAAAAAACTATTTAGATCTTCTGAGATCTTCACAGTCAAGTGACACATATTTACACAAAAACAAAAAAATCAAAGGCACTTTGGCAGATAAATAGATTAAACTGGCACTTAACTTTTATCGTGAAGATTAGAAAATAATTATGTGTTATAATTTATCGACTATAAATTTCTAAAGAAATCCCTATTGGATGCAGTAAATTGTCTTGATAAACCGTCAAGCCTCAAAATCTTTTCCCAAACTAAATTCAATTTGATAGGACATTCGCTTGACTTATAGCAACAGCTCAGCCAGCAGATACCAGTCTTAAAAGCCTGGGCTTTGGCCCAAACATGCATCATTATGTAAAGATTATTTTTCATATCTTGTCTCTCAATACTCAATTCTCAAGTCATTGCACCTCTTAGCGCTGGTTTAATGCCTCATTGCACACAGACAGAGAGACAGAGGGACAGAGGGGAAAGGAAATAAACTGCAGGGGCATTAATTTTATTACATCTTTTTGCTCAACTGAGGAAAATGCAAAAATTGTTCAACGTTAATAAATTTTATTATTGTGTTATATGCTCTTTGTTTTATACTCTCCTTGTCTTGTGTCGGTGTATACATTTTATTGTATTTCATTTTAAGTTCAACGTACCATAAATTTTCAAAAAGGATTTATATTGCAGGCAACTGCAGCGAGGAGGCAGCAGACGACGCATCTCTGCTCCTTCGGCACTCGCCATAATTTATGGCCCGAGCATTTCCGTTTCGAGTTCATTGAGCGCTGGCGACGACAATTTTAAGTCTTTAAAAATATGATGTTTGTTTGTATTCAAAAACAACTTTTGTGCAGCATCAAAAAACCATTTCGGCCAAAAGAAAGTTTCAGCTAAAATGAACTTGCGGCAGAAAAGTTTTGCACATAAATTCTTGCAGCTGCTGCTGCTGTTGCTGATGTTGCCTAATGACAAGTCGCCGGGGCAAAATGAAGAAACAATGCGTGCATAAATTATTGCAATACGTAAGAAAGGCAATGCCGAAAATTGCATAGCAATGGGGAGATAGAAGCAGCCAGGAAGTGTACAACAATAAGGCATCAAATTACAGGAACAACAACCACAAACCAAGAGCTGAGCCACGCCCACACGCCACTTTTTTTGGGGCATTGTTTTGTGGCTTTTGTTTCAAAGTGCCAAGGCGTATACGTAATTTGTTTGCACGTGTGTGTGTGTGTGTGTGTGTCTATTGTAATTTCAAGCTATTATTAAAAATCCTTTATGATGCGCCACATCCCTCGCTCAGATTTCAGTAAACGCATTCTGTGTGCTCTAATTGCGCCATTAAAAGATGACAAACAAAAACGCCGCCTGCCACAGACAACCACAAGAAAAAGAAGAAGCAGAAGTAGAAGTAGAAGCAGAAGAAGTAAGTAGTAAGTAGATGTAGAAGCTGAAGGCAAAAGAAGGCAGCCATTTAATATGCTTTTTATGCCCTGCTCGCTCTCACTTTGCTTTTTTTTCGACTTGTCGCGGATGTCATAAATGGCATACTTCATGCGTATGTGTAGAGGTGTAGGTGTGTGTGTGTGTGTTCCCTTAAGTTTCCGCTGCCTGTGCCACTATAAATGTAATTTATTTGTGTGCGTGTGTGTGCAGGTGCATTTTATTTTTTAATATGCTCATAATGCCAAACACAACAAAAAAATTTGCATTTTATGTGCTTTCTCTTCTCTCTCTTTTACCCCCTACCCTACCCAAAGAATAGTGACCCTAAAACTAATTCAGCCACACCCAAGCTCGGAACGAACAAATTAACTTTTTTTACTGGCCCCTCATGCCAGCTCGATAAATAATGCTGATTACTAAATATGTCTGAAAGGTACGAACGAATATATGGCGATTCCTTTAGGAAATTTTGTATATAAATACAATTCATCAATGAACCTGGAACCAGCAGTTTTCTTTTTCTGTGCTTGAATCCTGTTTTGCTGATCGACTTGACTGTCAATCGTTTTAATCAAGTCGGCGTAAGAACGGGCAAGGTGCTTTTTTAGCCTATTTAACTTTCTAAGCTTTTACATACGAAATAAGAAGCTTACTTACCCGAGCATTAGACTGAGCATCATTTTACATTGTATGTAAACATTAAACTCGCCTTTAACTTTTTGTCCACACTCTTTTATTAAGCAATTGTTTACATTTGGCGATATACTGCCAATACACATTTGACTTTGGCCTTGCTATTTTAAGCGATCGTTCAGATAAACTAATTAATTGCTCGTTGCAGTTTTGCAGTACAAACACGAATTTAAATTTTACAACGATTAACCGCTGGCCATGTGTAGGCGACTTTACTACTGAGCTCTTTCGCTTTGCATACAAAAGCAACAGTAGGCTAAGACTTAGCAGAAAGCGAACATGTAAAAACAGAACTTAAGTGAGAGAGCGCCAAATAAATACATACTTTCGTTGCTGTTTTTGTGTCAGTCTTCCACACAGAAACATACATGCACAGACGTTAGAAACAATATCTGTTGACACTCTATCACGTCTACTCTATTGGCGCAGTTAGCAGCTTTGAACACAAAAGTTACAAAAATTAGAATTTAGAACCGAAACTGTACCGGTACAATGTTTAGGTTCCTTTCGGTCTTTTCGGTTCTAAGCCGATATTTAAAATTTAAGCTAATCCATTGGAGAAAGGAGAGTTTATATAACGATATTCAGGTTTAGCGTGTCAAACTCGTCTAGAATCATTTGCATATAAGCAATCTGCTCCCGGTTGTAAGCAAAAAACTTGCATAAAAATGGTTCAGTGAATTATGTATTTATTTAAATTTTATAAGGCACAGAGTTAATACTTATGTGTAATTTAGCTATTAGTAAGGCTAACCTAAATCACTTTACTTTTGTTTTAATGTATTCAAAGCGGTAATATTATCATTACATAGGAAAAGTTTCAAAGTAGTGAACATAAATTAGGTAGGGCCTCATTTGTTAAGGGATGTTTGTATTGAGCAAAATAATTATCCTCAAATGGATTTTTAATTTTCTATTCAATACGATACGATAATACAATGTTCTCGTCCGAAATAATTCCAAATCAGAGCAAGTTCATTGTCACTTGGATGTATACAACATCTATTTTGAGAGACATTTGAGATTTACTGCACTAACAAAATCAGTATTGCTTCTGGGTTTTAAATTCTTTTAAACTTTCATGCTTGCTTGCCTTTGGTAGAGCTACGACCGCTCCAATCTGGAGCATAGTCTTCATTTGTGGCTTAGCGAAGACTGGTCTATCAACAATTCCAAGTTGATAGCGGATTTTGTTAATCTACGACAACAGTGCTGTCTTTAAGTGAACATGTGTGTTATTTCTATTCCTTTTCTTGTGAGGATTAGTTACAACACCTCGCTTGCATTGTTTTTAATGCACCAAATGTTGCAGAGCCTTGCTTTATCCTTCGCAACAAGCATCTTTTAATAACACGGTTTCTCTTCTTCCAGCTGCTATGTGTCAGATAATCTTACAATTTGAAGCCGATTTCACATTTTCTACATGGAGGAGGGGCGCCAGAATGATTTTACGGCCGCGTGAAAACAAATACAAATGCACAAAATATATCTTAAGCTAGAACAATAACAAGAAATAGTACAAGTTGAGAGCTTCAACTCCTACCTCCCAACAGTCTCAGCATAACTGGCTGGTAGAAACCTGTCTCTCTCCTCTGGAAAATCCAGCTCAACTATTTTCACTACTTGAACCGAGATAGTGAACACTCAGCTCAATGTAACTGTGGACGAAGGAAAAATTCCCACTATCAAGTACCCAAAAATCTTGGGATTGACTTTTGACAAATTCTTCTTCTTTGCGAGGCACGCGGAGAACACAGCCCGCAAAGTTAGAGAAAGAAATGGGGCCCTCAAAGGGAAAGGAGAAACTGCTGGTCACATACCAGGCAATAAAGCGTGTTCAGTGCGACTATGCGGCACCAGCATTGACCGCAGCCATCAGAGACACACAATACAAAAAAAAGGCCCACTTTTGCAACCTCTCCTTGTGTATTTTTGGCCGCTGAACTCAGATAAATTGTCCGTTTTCTCCCAGCACGTCAGGCTTAAGAGATATCAGCATAAACGTATGTTTAGCGAGGTATCTATACATTTGTTGGTCCTGTGGCCATATTAAGTGTCCTATTCCAACCAAATTTGTTTTAATGTAAGCTGCATTGAACGACGTTACAGAAAAACCAAACACGAAGATTTGATTTTGCTGATAGGGTACAAATTTTGGATTTTTATATTGAAAATGTGGTTATTTTTTTGATAAAATCGATTTTTTTCCCAAGTTTAAATAATTCTGAAAAATTTTCTGCTGAAAATCTTAGAAAAAACACGTGGTTGGTTTTTGAGTCAATCAAAATCGAACTTTTTCTTTTCCTTCTTATTTGTTCAGCTATCAGCAACTGTGTTGCAAAAATTTGCTTACAACCGATTCAAATAGTACGCAGAAATTTTAAAATTTATGTAAAATGTTTGCTTATAAGCGATATTTGCTTAAAAGCGATTTGCATACAAGCAATTAAATTCTTATATTAAAGTTGTGCATAATGCTCTGAAATATAGAACTTTTGCATATAACCGGTATTTGCATACAAGCGGTTCGTCATATAACCGATAATTTTTATTTTAAAATTAAAAATAATTTCAAAAAAAATTTTATGTAAAAGTTTTTATATAAATATTCAACGTCTAGATAATAACGAAATTGAAGGAATGGATGGCGGTTTTAATGTTTACATATAATCTGAACAAAAAAAAAAGTGAATGAGTTCTTAAATATTCCTACGGCTGTAGGGCAGGAGTGCCTAAGCCCATTCGTTGTTGATTGACGCATAGGATTAGATGGTGCGTATACAGTTCACGCGCGTTATAAGCTCTAATCTCTATTTTTTCCCACCTAAGGTCTTTGACGCGTTTAGACCAGAAACAACTAAGTCGATAAGCCAGATTGCTTTTGGGTTAGTAAAGAATTGCACAATTGTCAAGGCATTTTTTGCTCAAAAAGAGTGCGGGCAAAATGGATTCATTAGGTTTAGGAATGGGTAGAATTTTTTCAGTTTTCCACATGTCGGGAAAAGTCGTGGTCGTGAGGGCAGTGTTTTTTAAGGAATTTAGTGTTTAGTTTGTCAATACCTTCTGCATTCGACTTTACTTTTCAGAATACTTTCTAGGACATCACTAGACCATACAGTGTAAACTGAGCAAGTACATTTATTTGAACGAATTTGTCATTCAACTTATTCACATCTAAGTCACAGACCAATCAAAGTTTTCTTTGACCTTGACATAATGGAGTTTCAAATGAAATTGTTTACTTGAGCCTGGTCACACTTAAATTTGTCTATTCCACAAATATAAAATCCAAATATTAATAGAAAAATTGAATGGAACTGTCCACTTGCACCTGGTCACATTAAAAGTTGGCCATGTCGGAAACATAAAAAGGTGAACCACATACCACACCACCACTAAACTGACCAATATGCCCGCATATTACCACATAAATTACAGTCTTTTAATTCCGCGTGTGTGCGTGTGTGTGTAAGCCAGACTGGGGCATCCAAATGTAAAATTGGTGCGAAATGCTGTTGCGTGCTTAAATTAAATGATTAACACAGATATTTACAACATGGCCAACCAGCAAACCACTGGACTAAGGTGGTTTGCAGTTGGGTTGGGGGTTAGGGGCGCCACGCACACCTGTGTACGACTCATTTCAACACGGTAACGGAGCACGGTGCACGGTACACGGTTTGTGGCGCTGGACAACGGTCATGATGCTTGTTTTGTTTGCTGATTGCGCAAATATTTGCGCAGGCATTAAACGCCAAATTGATGGGGGCCACCTCCTTGGGACAGCCCGGCTCCACTGTCTGGTGTGGCCACAATATAAATTTAAATATTAACGCGCCTCGAGTCTGACGATGAGACTGTAGGTTTTTTTTGTTTCTGACTTCTTGACCGAACATGAAGCGAAAGGCAAACGTTTGCCTTAATGTTAACAGCCGCCGCCGCTGCCGCCGCCGCCGATTCGTTGTTACTTTTTATGGCACGCACAAAAATTCTGTTGGGTCATTACCACCCCGGAAAACGAAGAAACGACCAAAAAGGTACAACCAAAATTGTGATTATGAACACAAATTTGTGCTTAAATTGTGTGGCAGACCGCATTTTTTATTAAAAACCCGCCTAGTCATTAAATTTTATTACAAGTTTAATTTTTCAATAAGGCTCCACGCAAAAGGTGGAAGGACATTTGAAATTGAAGCGTTTATTTTGGAGCAACATTAGTGAGTCTAACTTGGGTAACGCGAATTTTGGGCTTGAGAACATTTAAGAGCGATCGATCAATATTCATTAAATTGCAAGCTAGACTATGACGTGGAACAGGACAGAATGGTGATGGAATTTACACTTCTTGCACGTGAATTAAGACGTAATGGGTTCAGATGGAATATATATATTGTTTATCAGAACGATGGATCAATCTTACCGTGTCACTAAACTGTTTTTTATTAATAACCCAAGCACCAACTTTTATGTTCATAGCTTTGATAATTTCTGTGATACGGTTCTAAGGCAACCAATTAACGGTTTTTATACCGTTGCCTTTGAACTGAGAATCATTTTTTTAAATAAAACGATACCGACTTGGAAGCACCGTCCGGTCGGCCATGTTATTCTTTCCTTTTGTAGGGATACTGAATATTTCTATGCGTTGCAAACGATGGGTGTCAACTATATATAAAAACGAGAGCGTAAGCTAAAGTCGGCTCTAACCGACACCTGAATACCCGTTACTGTGTTCCTGAGAAGGGACACCCGAAAAGTATACAACACATTTTAACTCGGCTATTTGTTATCCGATCTTGATGAAAATTTCAGGGATTATAGATATTGCCTATATAAATTTAAGTTCCAAATCAAACCGTTCTTACGAAACACACACCCTGTATTCTCAGTACAGGAGATCAAATGGAAATAAAAAAAATAGAGGGAAGCTATCTTCGGATCTACCGAAGTTTATATACCCTTGGAGCATGATATATGCTGCCAGTTTGTTATATGGCTATACGATATCTTCACCGATTTTGATCAAATTCTCCAAAATTGTGTTGAAACAGATAACATTTATATCTGGAAAGTATAAACACGCTACCATTGAAAACAAAAAAGTTTTTCTCACTAAAACTACTTTTTCGACCGATCGTTTCTATGGCAGCTATATGCTATAGTCATCCGATCCGGCCGGTTCCGACAAATGTGCAGCGTATTTGTACCAAAAGACTTCGTGCAAAGTTTGGTTAAGGTAGCTTTAAAACTAACGGAGGAGATAGAAAAAAAAAAAAAAAAAAAAAAAACGGACAGACGGACATGGCTATATTAACTCAGGTCGTCATGCTGATCAAGAATATTTATACTTTATGTGGTAGGAGATGCTTGCTTCTGTGCGTTACCAACATCGGAACAATTTCAATATATCCTCTCGAAGGGAATAACAAGTAAGAGTGTTCCGGTCGAGTGCCCATTCTGCAAAATACCTTGTACCAAGTAATGTGTTTCTATTTCTTTGAATTCCTTTTATTTGTTTATTAATTTATTTAAATCAATGGGGAGGCGCACTTGCATATCTTCGGTGTTTTTCTTCGGTTCTTATTGTGGTATATAGTACAAATAGATATTGGGCCTAACTTAATATATGTTAAGTCACTAGGTTCAAACTTAAAAATTGTAGCTCTGACAGATTTTCGCGGTTATAAGGAGAAGAAGGAGGAATTGGGCAAATCTGAAGCAAACTTTTTCTGGGTACGGTATACATCTACATACATGCAACAATTTAAGCTCTACCTCTTATAAATACGGTAATTTATATACCAAAAACTGGAACCTATTACCGAAACGAGAATTTTGGTACGTGCCAGAACCGGTACCAGAACCGAAATTCGATTCGGTTTCGGTTTGATTCCCTGGTATAAACATCTTGGTCTTTCGCTTAATCATTGGCTCTGGATTTTGATATTATACAGAGCCCTTGATTCAAGGAAAAATTGAAGTGGACCTTAAACTAAGAATATTTTGTTTGCGGAATGTGTTGGAGTTGACTTTTGAATTGATTGGAGCTTCGATGACGAACATTTGAACTTATTTTGAGAGTAAGTCGGCTTATAAAGGGTGATTTTTAGCAATTATCTATTTGGCAACACTGGTTTTAACAGCTCCGCACGTTTCGTGTTTTGTTTTCACTGTCAAACATCTTCAGTTTGGTCTATAATTTAACCATGCATCGTCTTACAAACGAACAAAGCTTGCAAATTATTTAATTTTATTATCAAAATGCTTGCTCTGTTAAGAAAGTTCATCGCGCGCTTCTTCCATTTTATGGTCGGTTTAATCGACCCACTGAAGCTGACTATTCGGGCTATTGTGACTAAATTTCGCACCAAATTTACATTGTTGGACATTAAACCACCAACACGCTTACGTAGAAGAAAATATCGCAGCTATATCGGCCAGTGTTAATGCTGATCATCAATTATCGATTCGGCGCCGTTCGCAGCAATTGGGATTCTGTTACTCAACAATGTGGAAAATTTTGAGAAAGGATTTAGGTGTTAAGCCTTTTCAAAATACAGCTGGTGCAAGAATTGTAGCCGAACGACCTACCGCAAACTAGAATTTTTGGTGATTGGTTTCTTGGAAAGTTGGCCGAAGATCCACTGTTTTACCGAAAAATTGTGTTTAGCGACGAAGCTCATTTTTGGCTCAATGGGTACGTACCCTACACTCTAGGGTACTCTACACTTCGCGTGTAGCTTTTCTGCACGTCGCGTGTGTCTTTCTGAATTCTACACGCAGCGTGTGCAATTTAACAGAGCGAAATACGTTGCGTTTAGGTTTGACGTTTCTACACGCGCCGTGTAGCCAGATATGTTTTCTCTGTACAATATGTCTACCTTGCGTAGCAATATTTTTTTGTTTTAGAAACAAATTATATAAAGAAGTGAGATTGTTTATTAGAGCTGTTTAATTTCAGATTTTTTTGCACGTGATACCCGTAATCAATGATCATATACGCAAATTGTGCTCTGCGTATTTCCGTCAAACTTGAATTGCGGCTTATTTCCCAGATAATTCAATCGAATTAATGTTGTTCATTATTCGAGTGTGCAAGTGCGAGTGTGTGTATAATCTTTCTTACAATTAAACATGTTCAATTTCGTCTAACTAAGCACGCACCATGAAGCCGTCAGCCTCTGCTGAGGGCCAATATATGTATGCCCTAAGTTCCACCTTATTAATTCCACCATGAGCACGCATACGACAAAGTGAGTCAGAGGTTAGGAAAAGGGGGTGGGAAAAAAGCAAAATTGGAATTGTCGAAAGTTGTTGCCTGTTGGCTTGGTCGCACTACATTTTCGGGCGGCTCTGGAAATTATCAAACAATTTCCGCATAATTTATGGGACGGATAAAATTTTTTTTGGTTGTTTTTAAACCCGGTTTTTGGTTCAGAATATGTTTCTGATTTTTAAACTGTTAATTACAAAAATATGTGCCAGTTCGGCTCTACAGTATCCCGTATTCGAAATTAATTAAATTTTTTTAAAAAAAATAAAGATCGAAATCACCTGGCCCCCACTTAAACATAAAAGGCAGCCTACGTTAACACAACAGCTTTCAGTTTTATTTACTTGAGCAATTTGCCTTTTCCATGGAGCTTGGCCTCCACTATCAACATTCTTGGGCATTCTTTGCAGTAAAAGTTTTGGGTAAACGCATTTCAAACACTCGCAGAGATGCTCGCAGTTATTGCAATTGCACACAAAGCAACATTAGCGTGGAGCAGTTTCTTCAACAGAATGGCAGAGTAATATTTACCAAGTGCAGTTAGCTTTGTAGGGAGCAACCGGATGTAGCGCGAGGCGGATGCCGCTGCGAGTGTCATGCCAAAAGCTGAGCCAAACATCCGCTGGACAATTGATGAAAGCTTCTGCTGTTGCTGTTGCTGCTGCTGGCTACTGCTGTTGTTGTTGTTGTTGTATGCAAAGTGGAGTACCAGTTTCAGCAAGTTTAGCATTTGCCGTGTGCCAAACTTTGTGCCGTTGACAGGCGAAGGAGGTGGCCATGCTGATGCTGCCGCTGCCTTTTTTCGCAAAGTGCACGAAAGTTTTGTTTACAAACTTTTTCAAATTCTTGTGGCACTGAGTTGAACTTCCGTTGGGTCTCTCAACTTGCCCCATGTTGATAATGCTGATGACGTTGTTGTTAAGGCCATTTTATGATATTTGTCGATTAAGTGCAATGCCATCCATCATTATCCAAATGCGAATACTTGCCACCGTATTCCATCTTCCCTTCCGTGCATGCATAGTAAATGAGGCAGAAAATGTTACGTACTATTTTTCTGCTGCCACTTACTTACGCGCTTATTTGCCTGCACTTCCTGCGGCTCCTTCAACTTGTCATTGCGCGTAAAATTATGTCAACGCTTGTCAACTTTTATGTTAAGCGCAACCGAAGAGAACTTCTTCGTCTTCAAGTGCACCCCGCAGTGCACTTTTGAGAGTGCATTCAGTAAACACACACCCACAAACAGCCATCATGTGGGAGACCTTCGGTTGGAAACTTTTTTAATTTAATGTAAAATTACCCAAGCCAACCCCAAAGTAATTTGGACAGCCCACACGCCCGCTTCCATCCCACTACTTTGCAACTTAAATGCCACAACTTTTACTCAATTCCTATTTTTTTTTTAATGCGCTGGCTAATTAGCTAGGGGGTTCAAGTTGAAAGCGTCTCTGAACTTTTTATCATGCATACATACCGGTCCGAAAATTAACCACACACAGAGCTTCGGAAAAACTAATAAATATTTGGCTTGACAGACAAAAAACCAAGCTCCTCTCAATCTAAGGTAAGGATATAGAAACCATAGCTGGGGTGAGAGCTGGAGTCTCAAAATGTTCGAAGCATAGACTTCTTAGACTTGTTTCAAAACTTGCCAAACCCCCTGCCTTTTGTAGGTATAATGATCGTCATCAATTACTATTGAGTATTAAATAATATTCCAAGTATCAAGTGGGTATTTACGAAAGTATAAAATGATCTGTCGAGAATATCAAATTGATACTAACTTGTATCATTTTTAGTATCAATTCGATACTAAGTATATCGATATTTGAATTCGTTAACTCTTAGTATCATTTTGATACTTTTTTTTTATCATATTTGTAGTTTGAAATTATAACATAATATTTTAAGAACTTTTTTTTATTTAAAAAAAAAAAAATTGAAGACGCATCTTTATTAAAAAAAAAACCAAAAAATTTGAAATTTTTTGTGAAGTCTTACGAAAGCGGTAAATAAGTGGTTTGTAAGAATTGACGATTCAATATTTAACAAAGAAAGTTTTGAAATTGTAATTGTAAACACTAATTGTAGATTAATGAGTTTTGGGTATCATGAAGATTTGATATAGCAATTGTCGGCTCGTAAATTGTTACTTTAAAAAGACCAAAAGACGTAGAAAATGGATGGAAAAATGGCAAAATTTTATATGGCTCAGACGTACATAAAGATTTAAATTAAATTGAAGACGTACAAAGAAAGTTGTCGGTAATTTTTAAAAATCACTCAATTTGCAAAAACCTAATAGGAGTTTCGTTTGTCATGAAGATGGGTAAATAGGAAGTTAAAATATGAAATGTAGATCATTTATACCAAGAATTCGTAAAATTTGCTTAATTTTATAATGAGTTTAGATTTTTTAGCGAAGGTTTTTCTTTTATAAAGCCGAAAAGCCAAGTTGTCCAGTTAATGCCAGAATTGCTAGACTCCGTTTCAGATTTTGATAGCTATTAATGCATGGCCAAGACAGCTGTACATACAGTGCTTCATAGTTTTTTATCGAGAATGATAATTTGTGATAAAATTGGCGTGGCGCGGCGTCCTTCAAAAAAAAATAATTTCTATTGTGGCTTGGACAGACTCACAATTTTGTACATGTTTTCATTTTTTAAACTGTGTGCTGCGCTAAGGCAAAATTTAACTATTACTACAATTATGAAATTTGCCCATCTGTAAATATTGTTTGGAGACGCGACTGCATATTTTTGTACACTTGTACCGATTTCAAAAGTCTAAAAGTTGCAGTTGGTCTATAGATTTTCCTCATCTTTTTGGTCGTTGGATTTAGATTTCTTGAACTCAGCAAACCGTTTTTCCACAAAGTTTAATTGTCAGCTACAAGACTTTTATTTTTTCTTTTTCTGCCAAACAAACCATATTTATTGTATTGAAGATAAACAGCTTAACTCTAATCTATTGGATTGCGTTCAGTTCTTGATTTAAGCGCCTTATTTTTGTAATCGAATTGTCGGACCTTTCTTTAGTGAAAATGCCATCGCTTTCATTCACACAACTCACTTCAGAGGTAAGCAGAGATTCCACTTCCAATCTAAATCCGTCTCTGTTACGTGATGTGATTGTTCAAAGATAGCCTTCTACTCGTTTTTACCATTGCTTTGAGAAGAACTGTTGGTACAGCACCTTTCATTAGACATATTTTTATATTAATGTTAGTCTGGGCAATTTTATTTTGTTTGCACTACCTTGTTTATATTTTATCATGTATACGTAATTAAAAAAAGCTTATTGAAGTACGAATACGTTTTTTGACTGTATACGCATTGAAGCATTGATGTATTTGAAGCTTGAAGTTTTTGTTAACATAGAGCATTTTTTTGTTACTCTTCCAGGTATCCAATTAATCTTTTAAGTATGAAATTAAACCAAATATATCAATCTGATACTGTCTAGATTAATTTTGATACAAAATAATGATACTTGTTTCAGTTTCAAAGTTTGGCATTTGGCTGGCTAAAGGTCAGTGATGAGTTATAATTCAATATAATCAACATAAATCAACAGAGACTAATTACAACATTTTAAAATACCAAATGGTATGTTTGTATCTTAATTGTCCAGATCTTCCTGTCAGCAGACTTTTGTTTTGCATGTATCACGTTTCAAACAACCTCACAGTGTCTTATTTGATACTTCGAGTCGGCGAATGGCATTGAGAATTTCTAATTGAGAATGAAATTCTGCTATGTTTTTTTTCTTTCTTTTGAACGTGTTGTTTCTGCCTACCAATTTGCTGTAATTAATTTTCTGTTGCTGTTTCAGTTCGAGACAATGAACTTTCCAAACAGACCGACGCGGCCACCCTGAAAAGCCAAATTAAAAAAAAAAAGAAAATTTTGACTGTTTTTGTTAAAACGGAGTTATATGTTTCACTGGTTCGATCGGTATCGTGGTTCACGGCCAAATCTTAGAAATTATATGAGATATGAGCTAGAAACTTGGTGTGTAAGCTGGTACTATGAAGCTAGATATTCTTCTTTCTCCGAACCAGCCAACTGAAACAGTTCAAAAGTGGTACAAGTCCATTGGTCATAGGTATCCCAGAAATTATTTTAAAGGAAATTAAGTATGACCAAATGTTCATAAGGTCATAAGAATCACATACAAAAGTCCCGCTTGCCGCCGGGTATACAGCTAGTAAGTAATATAGTATTACGAAGTTGAATGGCAATCAAATTGAATAATATTTAAAAACACGTATCTTTATTAATTTTTTTGCAATTTTCGCACAGCGCACTTTCAATTTCACAATTTCAGCACAAATCTAAAACTACTGATACTAATGCTTTTTATATTTGGCACCAAAATTAAAAGTCCTGGACTTGAGTCAATCAAAATATAGCATGCACTTTCTACTTACGCTTACTAAATTGTGTTTAGCATTTAAGATGTATTATGTATTTCGACACAGAAAAAAACGGCGGGATATTTTCAATCTTTTTAATCTTAAATTAACCAGCATGAGCTTTAACTTATGGTTGTGTGAATCGGTGAACACTGCATTGCAAGTAAAACAGCTGTGGTCTGGAGAGAGCTCTCTTGTTCACCAACACAAGCGCACTTTTCTGTCCTCTCCATTTGGCCGCCTCTGTTTTAGACATGCCGATGGTGGTGTACGATGAGATGCCATTCCATTCGTGTTCTGTGGTCAGTGCGCAAGGTCGTGGGTTCGAAACCCAGTTGAGCCCAAAAAATTTTTTAACTTATTTGTTTTTCAAGAGTTTTAATTTCAAATAAACCAAAACTGATGTCGTCTCTTTGAAGAGTGTATAAGAATGTCCCACAGAATATGAAGGAAGAAAGGAATAAGCTGTATCTTTCCTAAGATCAAATCAATATCACATTTTGAGCTCAAATTAATCTCGAACATGCTTAAAATTATCCCGCTTTGGGATCAAATTGTGTTAACATTTTAATTCTTTAAGATTACGGAAAGCAGTCCTTTTTGTTACATCAAAAATTGGATCAACTGAATCTTTTTAATGATAGGTCCAAGAATATCCGGGATTACCCCGATTCAATCGAATCGTAAGATTAATTCATTCCTTGACGATCCAGTGCTGTGTTAGTTCTGATCTCTTCAAAGCAATTGATGGAAATCGGCTCAAAAAACTAAAATGGCGAAATGTGCTACCATGTCATTTCATACGTTGTGCGTTAAGTGCACAAGGTTTTGGTTTCGATTCTCAGTCAACCCCAAAAAAAAAGTTGTGGAGTAAAAGTCGATCGTTGAAATTTGTTATACAGTAGAGGGCGACACCATTGACAGAGGGAGCCACTGAGGTGGTAGCTTTACTAAATCTCTTTACAAAATATGAGAGGTTTGACACTAACCAAAAGAAATTTCTGTGGCACTTAAGAACTGTAATTTGGTTGGAAGAGGTTTCTGTTTACCCTCGATTATATCCCAAAATGTGAGGATCCACTTATAACCTGACTTAAGCAAGGCTCTAACCCTGTAAAATTGGATTCAAGATTCGGTCCGGGGGTTCGAACCCTTTGTAAAGTGTAAGTATTCACGGTCCGTTTCTTGTACCTATTGAATTTAAGGTTTTTGTTCGAGTTTGGGGGTTATAGATAGTTACCTAGTTAACTGATTTTTGCCTCTACTTTAGCCAATTGTTTCATTCATATAAAAATCAATATTGTTATCATTCAGAGGTGCTCTAAGAAGTGGCAGATCATTAAATTTTGGAAGGTAGCCTCACTTTCTACGTACTGTGGATTCTATTCCGACAGCAGAATCTTTCTTCCGACAGTAGAGTCTCTATTCCACTTTCGACAATGGAATCAGTGGACTCTCTTCCGAATGTGGAGTCTGTGATCCTACAGTGGAGTCTGTCTCCCTACAGTGGAGTCCCTCTTCCGACGGTGGAGTCTCTCCTCCGACAGTTTAGTCTCTCTTCCGACATTATAGTCCGTCTTCCCACAGTGGATTCTCTTCTCCGACACTTTAGTTTCTCTTCCCACATTGAAGTCACACTTTCAACAGTGTAGTGTCTCTTTCGACTATGGAATCTTTCTTCCGACAGTCGAGTCCATCTTCCTGAGGTGGAGTCTCTCTTCCGATAATGGAGTGTGGAGTCTGTCTTCCAACATTGGTCTCCCCCTTCCGACAGTAGAGTCTTTCTTCCAACAGTGGAGTCCTTCTTTCGACAGTGGAATCTTTCTTCTGACGGTGAAGTGCAACTTCCGAAATTGGAGACTGTCTTTCAACATTGAAGTCTCTCTTCCGACAGTGGAGTCCCTCTTCCGATAGTGAAATTCCTCTTCTGATATTGGAGGCTCTCTTCCGACAGTGGACTCTCTCTCCCGACAATGGAGTCCCTTATTCGACAGTGGATTCTCTATTCGACAGTGAAGTCTGTCTTCCGTCAGTGGAGTCTCTCTTCCGTCAATTGAGTCTGTTTTCCAATATTGAAGTCTATCTTCCGACAGTGGTGTCTCTCCTCCGACAATTTAATATATCCTACATCCTACACTCATATATCCTACACACGGAGGATAGATTATATTGTCGGAGGAGAGACACCACTGTCTCTTCCGAAATTGGAGTCTCTCTTCCGACAGTGGACTCTCTCTCCCGACAATGGAGTCTCTTATCCGACAGTGGAGTCCGTCTTCCGACAGTGAAGTCCCTCTTCCTACAGTGTAGGAACATTGGAACAACATTTAAAACAATTGTCCTCATAATATTTGAGAATATTTTGTTCTTGATTTGACAGAAACAGACCTCAAAGCGGCAAAATGCATAAAAAGTAGGTCTCAGCATTCCCAAAGCTAATATCTTTGGTATAATTAATAATCATGAAAATCAAATTTCAATGTACAATGTATACTGTACTACAAAGGACTACATTTGATTTCCCCTTTTTGCCATTAAGTTATGATTTATGTCAATGTAGATTGGATTTCTAAAACCCAACTTTAATTATCGTTTCAACCGATTCTTTAGAATAAAATTATGGTTTTTGGTCTTAAATTAACAAAATTATTTAGAAATGGGCTTAATGATTGTTGTTTGAACCGAACCTTTTTATGGATACATTGGGTCCGGTTCGGGTTTATGTTCGGGAGGTCAAATATTTGAAAGGTTACGCGTTTGAGGGGACCCAAGAAACCCCAGAAAGTATTCTTGAAAACGAACTAGTATCAATTTAATTCAAGTTTTTGCGTTCTCAAAATTTTTTACTTAAAGTGAGAATAGTGAGAACAACTGTTCATGCACTGTTGGTTACGTTTGTGCTTAGCTTTTCTCGATTTTTTTCCTCTGTATGCCTTTCCTACCCTTATATGCGACATAAGTATTAAAATATCACAACTCCACTTTCGCTTTTTTTCTTCAACTGAATAACCAATTAGATATAAAATGAAACCCACATCTTTACTAAATAATGCACTGAAAATGATAATTAGCTTTTATATAATTGACTTAAGAAATTTTTAAACCAATCCATTTTCTAAACAGATAAAGGTCTTGGGTTCAGGTTCAGTTTAAAGTGATAAGTTTGAAAAGTTCTTACAAAAAACTGGAATCTTACCGTTTCGAACCGTAAAAAGCCTTGGAAAATAATATGTCTCCTCTTTTTCTCATATTTTAATTTATCTTTTTAAAGTAAACTTTTGATTATAATGCCAAGTTCAATAAGGAATGTTAAATTGCTGATCACTGATCGAGTGTCTGTGCTGAATGCGTTAATTGGTTTTTTGAGTTTAAACAGTGATTCCAATTGGTCTAACACTTTGGTGTGGGTGCACGTTATGTTTGAAAATCATGGTTCAAACATTTTCTTTACCTCTTTTACTAAGAGATTTCCCCAGGAACTGACAATCAAATGACAGTTGATTGAATGTTCAAAATATTTTAAATCTAATCGAACGGTGGAAAATTCAGTTTTTTGTTGAAGCATGAAGTTTGTCACTAACTTTAGTTAGAAACCGTGTACAAAAACACTTTTTAAAGCTCCCAAGTGTCTGTCCCAGTAATCGTATGTCACATTCTGTATATTTAATGTAAATAAAGTAGTTTACTATGTTTTAATTATAATTTTGCACTTGTAAAAATTAAAATGTGACAAAGACCAAATCCATAACTGACGCTCACTTACACACACTCCCCACACACACACACTCAAAAACTTTCACTGACTCCTACGTATACTCTAATTGAAAAAAATATTTACTTAAACTCTTATATCATACACCACAAACTTATATGATAAGTGTCTACTCTTTTTTCCTTTTTTCGTCTCTTTTTACGCTCTGACATTTCATTTTCCGAAAACCGCATTTTTACCAACAACAACAACAACTACAACACGCACACACCAACAACCACAATTGTAACCACCGATCCCACACCACCACCACCAACCACAATTAACATTAACAAATCAGAGCGTGCCAGTTCTGCGCACATTTGGCGGTCATCAGAATCACATCGCGTAGCGGGATCGGGATAGGGACTCAGCCACGGTCCCAACTACCACCACCAACACACCCACAGGCACCCCACCATTGCCACCGCTGCCCAATGCATTTATAGCCATCAAAACTAAAAACGACGGCAGCAACAGCAACCATCACAGCAGCAACAGTCTCTCCCTGCACAGCGGCAACAGCAGTTTTAAGTCAAATGGCAACAACAACACAAACAGAAAATCGCCACAACCACAGCCGCCTCCCTTGCCATTGAAGAATGGCACGAAATCCCACACCGAATCCCATTACCAACATCTTAGCTACAACACCAACACCACCCGCAACACACTCGATCGCAAGGCAAACAAAAGCGATGGCTACTGCACCCAGATCAATCCCCACTATTTGCAAACATTTGATAGCCTAGATCACTATCACCAACAGCAGCCTTACCGCAGTCAGTCCAAGTCACAGATATATAGCTATGGCAGTAGCGGTACCGCCAGCGACAATTCCAATCAGCAGCCACATCCACACTATCATAGCAGCAGTAATATAGCCCATATTGAGCATCATTATCACAGCAACAGCAGCGATCGTTACAGTCATCCACATGTACAGCAGCAACAGCAGCAGCAGCAAGCACAGCCCTTACACCAGCAACATCATAGTCTAAAGCATACCAAACATGGCAAGGCACACAAAAGTAAGCAGCAGGCATCCAAGAACAGCAAGTCTCAAGATGATTTCAAAGTTATTAGCAAGCAACACAAGCAGCAGAATAAACGTAACAGCAGCAACAATCAAATAGTAACACAGCAGCAACAGTTACAGACACAACCACACTATTCCAGCTCTAGTGATAGTCTGCCATTTGATAATAACTATTATTAAAATGGTGCACACACACACGCACACACACACACACATACACACTTAAATGGTAGATGTACATGTAAAGCCATAAAGCACCCCCACTAAAAATATACACTTAAATGGGTTAACAATTTGTTGCACTTTTTTGATTTCGAATCTATATTTGTTGCTACTTTGCTTGAGGGCTTATCTCTTTTTTGGGGCAGAACCCAGAAAGTGTCAGTAAATTTCATAGAATTTGTGTTTATACATCTATTTAAGTTTCAGCTAATCATTGGTTACATGAAGTTGGACAGCAAAATGGGATTCATTTGTTAAGTGATTTAACTCAAGCATAATTTTTTAAGAAATGTAAAGCTTGGAGAGCTATGCCAAATCAACTCAAACGTTTTGAGGAATAAAGGGGGTGGGTCTAAAACTGGCTTGCATACTCTAAACTAGTCAGTGGTAAAGTAGTCCCTGGAGTATGTGCAAAAAAAGTACCCACTCTGTCAAAATAAACACAACTTTCAATAACTAAAAATAAAGATCACTTTCTTTTTAACCAAAAATAGGTATATATTAGGGAGCTCTGGTTTGTCGATTTCAGCACTGATTTTAAATCTACATTTAGACATTTTAATAAGGCGGTATAGCTTAATACTTATACACTCAAAATTTATCACGATTAATGCCCTTTAAAGTATGCAAACTTTATAAGCTTTTTATAATTATCAGGTTGATAGTTAGCGACCTTTCTAAATCGTAGAATTTGAGTATTGCGGGATCGAGGTCGCAATATTCAAATTTCATAATTATCTATTGAACGCAAACAAATTTATCCAAATTGTTGGACCATTTATAGGTGTAAATATAATCATGTGTTAATCCAAATATAAAATAAATATAATTCCGATTTTTTTCCATTTCAAAAAGCATTGGCTGTCTACTAAGAAGGGCATACCTAAGTAAAGCTAATTAATTTGCGAAATTTTGATGAAAAATTGACTAAACCGGCCGATTTAGAAACTGTTTCAGCTATTTTTAATTAAAGAGGTTACTGTGCATTTTTTAAAAAATTGTATATGAAAATTTGGTGCAAATTATTTTGGGACAATTAATGCAAAATACTTATCAGAAATCAAACTTATGAATCGAACCAGTTTAATCTTTAAAAACAATTTCAGTGTGTTTTAGAATGCTGAACTTGAAAATTAATTTAAATTTTTTTCTCAGGAAACTTTTACAAAAATTTTTTTCAGTGAAATTTTTTGCAGTAACTACTTTTTAGAGAAATTGCACGAGTAAGTAAAATAATAATTTGGGCAGTAGTACTCGCCGAGTATGATTACAAACGAGTACGATTACCTTAGCTGTCAAATTGGCACCGTGGCACCGTTGAATTGTAGGAAGCGTATTACTCATTTTACTCGTTTTTACTTAAATCAAATTTAGTTTTCGATTTATTTCTACATCGTGCCGGTCGTAAAAAATTTGTTAAGAAACGTATGTAGAAAGCTAGAGTCGGAAGAGTTTAAGCGGATTGAAGCAAGTGGTTCCAGCGATGTGTGGAAATTCTACAATAGAATTGCGGAATCCAATACTTCCGAATTTTTTGGCAATTTTTTTTACAAATTCACACAGCTATTAATAAAGAATATAGGACTGATTCCAGATGACATAAAAATCAATTTTTATATTGAAGTTCACATGAATAGAAACACTTTTTAACTGGTTTAAAATCGGAATGCTATAACAAAGCAGTCTTATTTGAATGAAGTATTGTGCCGAAATAAAAATATATGTCATCTGGAATCAGGCCTTATACCAAAATATTTTTGTACTAATTATACCCGTTACTCGTAGAGTAAAAAGGGTATACTAAGTCGTCAAGTATGTAACGGCAGAAGGAATCATTTCCGACCAATAAAGTATATATATTCTTGATCAGCATCAACAGCCGAGTCGATTTAGCCTTGTCCGTCGTCCGTCCGTCCGTCCGTCCGTCCGTCCGTCTGTCTGTATGAACACCTCAGATCTCAGAGATGGTAAGAGATAGAGGTTTGTGACATGTATGGGACAAATGCTTCTTTTATCTGCACTCAGATCAAGTTTGTTTCAAATTTTGGCCACCGCTCCTCCCGCCCCGCAATTTGAAAAAAACGTTACATCTCCTACAGTGTTAAAGATAGACGATTTGTACTTTCTAGAGATAGTTAGTAATTAGCAAAATGAATCGATTTGCCGAAGAAACGATAAAGATCGGATGAACGGTTCTCAAGTTATGAGCAAAAAAGTGAACCAAGCTCCCCCTTCCTACCACCCCTCCCACCCTAAAAAATGTTGCATACTTTTTGGCTGGTCACACTAAGGAACGCAGGAACACTGTTAAACATGTTTTTTCATGAGTAACGGGTATATCGAAGTCGGTTAGAGCCGACTTTAACTTACGCTCTCGTTTTTTTATTATGTTTGTCAATGTAAAGTCTCTCTGCAATTTGAAATGAACGGATAAGGATATGAATGCCATCGAAGACCGATTTGGTTCACATTGATCTGACGAGTTCGCGAATGGATTCTTTTTAAGAATTATGAGCGAGTTGTGGAAGTGATGGTCATATCTTAAGTCAAAGAATTCGCGGGTGGAGAAACACGAAGAATATACATTTTTATTCACCACAAAATATCGCTAAAAGATACCATAGAATAATTTTATACAGTCACACCTCAATCTCTTTAATGGTACATAACATAGCCAAGATCATAAGGAATGTTTCAAACCACTCTCCGTGATGAAAAATCATAAAATCGTGAAAAAATATTTTTGCGGATCTAAGTTTTTCATTGATGGTCATCCATGGTATTTATTGCGGTTCAGTGTTATCATAATCATGGTCATGTAGAGCTCGAAAAGCAGTTTCTTAAGCACTTAGCAGTTTTATTACCATGGAGTTTCATTAGATGCGAATTGCATCATCGTATAATCACTCGTGCAGGTTTCTAGTGACTACACTTTAGTCCAAGGTATACTAAACAAGGTAGGCTCACTCACTCTCTCTCTCTCTTGACAACTTGATGAATTTTAGCGGGAGAATTTTTGTTTTTTACTGAGTAGCTTAGTAGGCTTTTGTATTGAAATATATTATTCTATCGCTCCCGCTCTCTTTGACACCAATATATCCCAGCGGCACAGAGCTCAACGTGTTCTGTCGAAAATATGCATTACGGCTGTCGAAAATGTAAGGCACTACAATCGCTTATTTTCGTTAGAGAGATAGTAATCGAAAACAAACAGACTGCGAACATTCTGCATTACAATTTTAAAAATAATGTACGCATTCGTAATGGGAAGTTCGGCTCTGGCTTCCTTAAGGCCCATACGGACATCCGAAGTACGTAATTTTGCGAACTTCCCCCTATGTTTCGTCGCCGTGGAACGTAAGAGCAGTGTTACCTGACTTAAGAATAAAACTACGCCAACAATTTTAGTATTTGGTATTTTTAATTTAGTTGGCTGTAGGTCACCCTGCTTGATCATCTGTATTTTGTTTTGATGCCAAGTTAATTTTTTGTAGAAGCTCCGCCACTTCTCCTCAAGCCTTGTTCACAAAAATTAAGTCCGAATGCTTGAGGTGGAAAAGATCACAAATGACATTCCGCTCTTTCACCGCCAAAATTAAAGAGATTTTTTGACATGGAAAAATAGTTCAAAGCAACTATTTTTTCTGCCGCCATGTTTATTATATTTATTTTCTAATTATTTCATTATACTTGAGCTAAAAGCTGGTCGGTGCAGGTAGAAGCAGAGTGAAGTTACATGGTGCATTCTGAATGCTGCGTCTGCTGCTCAAAGCATAATAAGGCCCACAGCCATTTTACATAGTCTCCAAAAATGTGCTGTTAAGTGCAACATTGTCTGTTAAGTGTAACATTCAACTTCGCACCTCCGTACATGCCAAAAGTTCAAGAGGCGAAGTTGTAACTTCTGCGTCTTCTTCCCTCATTTTTTGTATGAAACTTCTCGTTACTTCTGATGTCCGTATGGGGCTTTAGAGCCAAAAAATATCACAGTTTTCTTCTATCTCATATCAGAATTTTATGAGAATGATGCAAACAGTAGAGAGTTGACTGGGAAAAAGGATTACGTGTCGGTGAAACAACCAGATGGTTCGCGAAAACAAATTCAAAAAAGTTTTGTCTACTGCAATCTAAAAGAACTGAACGCGAACACATACTGTGTGTGTTCCATTCTCTCCAGCAAGATTGCAATGCTTTGACCGTAGTTTTGCGAATGATGAAAAACTGACTTTTAAATCAGGATGCTTTGTTTCAAACGACTGATAAAGTTCTTTTAGATTGCAGTAGACAAACTTATATTCCGCATAAACCGCATATTCTACATAAGTTATAGATGAGATTTGTGAAAAATAATTCGATTTTTTGAATCCATCACACGGGTCAACCCCTTTAAGTTTGAATTCTACCCCGATCGATCTACAACTTTGCCTATTGTTTGTTTCTGCAACAAATATCTGACAAAAAAGGTAATGCAATAAAAACCTAAATTGAATCGTTGTCAACACTGAAAAATATGTTGTAATTTCGAGTTATGCTTAAACCCGCTTGAAGCCCTGCATCTTCGATTGCCCAAACTTACAATAAAAACTAAAATAATTAAAAATAAAAATACATTACAATTTTAGTTTTTTTACCACCCTTCCCGAACTTTTAAAATTCTTGAAGAAAACTTCATAAATTGTAAACTTCATGTATTGTATGCTCCATCGATATTTTGAACATCGATAGATTCCAATATTCAATGAGTAAATAAGGAAATTAAATAATATAATATGTAATTCATGACAAATTAAGAAATTTGTACTCTTACTTTGTTACAATATTTAGTTTTCTCCGATACATACAATCGATTGGTTGCCAACTACGCAAACATCGATAGTATCGATGTGCTATCGAGTTTTCACAACACTACTCCTTATTCTGCGGCAGATCAAGTACATTTTACGACTGTCAAAAGGGCCAGGTATCAGAAACCTGTCGACCCTTAAATCCTTTTCAAACTTTTTGTTAGTAAACTGAGACAAAATTCCAAAACACCTGAATCCTACTGCTTCTCAAAGGACCGATCTAGAAGATTTAGAAGGCTTGACAAACTACTTTCGATATTAAACATTAAAACTTATTATTGATTAGCTGAAACTTTTATAGATGTTCAACGAAATGGATTTTTTTTTCGAAAGAATATTAAAATAATTTAAGCAGCCCTCCCAGAAATCAGCCACATCAACCCCTTTAACCTTATACCACTCCCACACAGACACACACACAATAAGAGGAGATAAACTGTCCCACTTTCTAGGCAAATGTTTGTGTTGTTGTTGTTATATTCCTGTTAAGTCAAATTAGTTTAAGTCGAATATATAACTTAAAATTTAGGTAACAATGCCAAATCAAAAAAACACGTTATACTTGAATTTGTATATAAGACAGTTTAAGCTTAAGGTATGATATAATTTATGGTAGATCTTAAGCCTGGTCCCTGCTCAACCAAGTCACCTTTAGCTAATCAGATTTTGTTTATTTTTTGCTTTAAAAAAAAAAAAAAAACAACTGCCAACTCAAACACCACACCAAAACAACAACACAACACCCCCAAACCAGACCACCACACATGCCAGTTGCAGCGGTCATGATGAGCTGGGCAATCTGCTTTGGCAGCAGGAGGCAGCCGAATTTCTAGAACAATTCCCCACAGAGGCAGGGCGACAGCAACAGCAGCGCCCAGGCGCTGTCCAGTGCCACCTTTAAGGCATGGACATGCCACCTTAAGCAAACGCAATGCTGATCTATTTAGCGGGGATTTGGGTATACCCGAGATCAGCACACATGTGGGCAGTGTGGTGCACACATTTGAGACGCTGGCGCTGCAGCAGGAACGCGAGTTGAGTAAGTTGAGTAAGTTGAGTCAAACTAATGGCACCGCCAATACCATCACCAACCACACCAACAACAACACCAGCAGACAGAGTAAATACCATCAGCTGAAGCTCAAGTCCCAAGAGTTGCGTCTGCGTCTGCAACGCCAGCAGCTGCTCCAGCAACACCAGCAACAGTTACGCGCACGGGCCCAGTCCCAGCACGAAAGCTCGCAAATAAATCAGCCCACTTTTGCCACTTTACAGAGGCGTGCCCTATCCAACGAGCAGTTGCCCTCTGATGCCATCTATCAGGATTATCGCCAGAATCAGTTTGGTTTCAGCCAGCAACAGTTGCAGGATGAGACTTTGATTGTAAATGCGGCCTTTGATGAGATCTTTAAGCGTTACGATGATGATGATGATGATGCTGACACCGACGACCTCTACGAGGATGAGCATATGCTGGTCAGTCTGAGTGAACTGGATGACGATGTGTTTGCCAGTAAAACTCAGACAACTGCTTCGACCACGCCCACACCCATCACCACCACCACCAAGCACAGTAATCCACAGCTTAACAATTTTCAAAAATATCCCGCACCCGCTCCACCCCGCTCTAGAACCCTAACCCACATCTTTGAGCGTCTTAAGAGCGAATCCAAACTACAGAAATATCCAAATGAATTGCAATTGAATCAGCCGGATTTCAATCGTGGTTCAACTGTCAGTAAGTCCTTTGTGAAAAGACCTTCGCTTAAGCAAAAGCCTGCCCCCAAGCCACCGCCCAAGCCGGTCAATAGCCACAAATCACGTAGTCAGTTGGCCATTGCCCATGTCACCCCACTGCGTAATGCTTTGATCTTTCCCAAACGCTCGAAATCATCCAATGAGTTGCTCTTGGATGATCTTAATGTGCAGGCGCGTAAGTATTATCACCAGGCAGAGCCCAGTGCGATTCTGTAGAGAAATTCACCAGTTAAGCACCCCGATTTTACTTACCGTCTTGTGTGTGGTCCCAAGCATTTACTATCTAAACCATATTCCATATTTGTGCAGAAGCAACGCTTTTATAGACTCCCTCCCCCCCGAACCAAAAACTGATCTGACCTGGAACGAGCCTAGTTAACCCGCCGCCATATAACCGGAAGCAGCTCGAACAACAACCAAAGTTAATTTGAGCCATCAAGACAATTTTCTCAATCTCCATCAAAAAAAAATTATTAAATTGAGAAAATGTTGCGAAAACTAATTGCCAGCACTTGTAAAACCAAAAAAAAAAAGAAAAGAATTTCCACTAATTATGTAAAATACTTTAAGAAACAAATATTCAATGCATGAAAATACAAAAAAAAAAAACAGAATTTAGATCACTAACTTATATTTTATGGGGATTGTATTACCTAACCATCAGACTTTTGGAATATATTCTAGTTATTTCTTGTTCGGAATCCCTTGTTGTCACAGGGATAGCAATGGCAATTTGTGAGAAAAACTTGTGATTTAGGTTAGAAAATAAACTCGAATCGTAGTTACACTTCTGCTTCTGGTAAAACTCTTCAAAAGGTTTGAACCAATTTTTCAATTTTCAAAATTTAACCATTGCTTATTGGGACTGAATGAAAAACTGACCGGCAAAAATTCCAAAAATCAAAGTTGTAGTCCAGATTCATTAAGTGGCTTAAACAGTAGCCAATTAACCCCTAGGTTCCATGAACGTTGCTCCGCAGTCAAGAAACAGAAGGCGAGCATTGTTGCCTTTCGCACGGAGGCTCCTTTTAGACCATTTCTTATCAGATGCTTCTGGTTTCTGGTAACTTTTTTACTTTAGTTACAAAATTGTGTATTTGGTTAATTAAATTTACTTAAGATTGCAAGTAAAAGTGTATTGAATAAAAGGGCTAAACAGAACCCTTCTTTTATCTCTTTTGAACCGGGAAAATTTTGCGTCCGGCTTTGACCGGCCTAAGCATTAGCATTGCCGTACACCAAAAGCCGCTTATCTCATTTTGTTGTCCGATAGTGTTGTGAAAACATCAATAGTGTCCCCCATCGATAGTCTGAACATCGATAGTGGGCGCCACCAATAGTATTTAATCTAATATCGATAGTACTATCGAAAAAATTTGTAATGAATAAATGAACAACAACAAAAACAAATTTTTTTATTTCCATATTGTCCAAGGGGTGACATAACATAAAGCCCATATGAAATTTTGCCGCAGTGCACATCAAAATATAACTCAGAATTGATATGGGCTATAAGTCCACACAAAATACGGTCATAATGGCAAGACCAAGGTATACTAAACAAGGTAGGCTTACTCAATCTCTCGCTCTCTTGACAACTTGTTAAATTTCAGTCAGTAAGCAACTGTTGTAAGCGAAGCATCTCCGCGTAAGGCTTTGTATTGAAATATATTACTCTCTCCATGATACAACTATATAAGGTATGGCATTCCCTGGATATCATTTCACACGTTTCCCATCACTTGCCAATCGACGGACTTGGGAGTCCGTAAATAATCTATTCAAGGACGTATCCATAATCAATTTTTCGCTTCAAGGCAGCATTCTCTTTTTTCAACTCGGAAACCTTGATTTTTAAGCGCAAATTTCCTAACGCTATGCCACAGTCCACGACTTCTTTCCTGAAAGTGCATTCACATCAAATAAATAATTCATCAAAGTAAAAAGCTAAGATACACTTACTCAGTTTGCGAACTGAAGTCTTTTGTGTTGGGCTTAGTTTGCGACAAAATATGTTCGTGAACTGAAACGCTCCTTTCGGAATGGCTCTTTTTAAAAGAAGCCTGCGACCATTCTTATCGCCTTCTGATGAACGAAAGTCACTTTCCGTAAAATGCCTTTGGTAAATTTTACTATATTGTGTAAGTAAAACACCGGTTGAATTTGACCACACTTTTCTTCTTTCTTCATCTTTTGGGGCACGTCTCAATATAATGTTCGATACTTTACATCGACATATTGGCTCGACATTTTCACAAATTATAACAAATTATAATAATCGTGCGCACACAACCTTTTCAATCAATTGACAGCAACACAATGAAAATTTGGAGTCCCGAAAAGAGAGCTCTCTCAGAGAGCACCTTACCTTATATAGTTGTATCATGACTCTCTCGCTCTCGTTTGTGAGAGAGCGAGTGAGCCTACCTTGTTTAGTATACCTTGGGCAAGACTATTTCGGATATAAGGCCCATAAATTTGAATTCAGTGTCAGATCACAGATAAAAATCTATCTAAAAATTTAAAAAAACAAAAAAAATTTCCAACTTAAAAGAAAAGAAATGGTGGTTTTTGAAGAAAGCCAGACGACGTCTTTATTTTTCTATACGACGTCTAATATTTTTTTCAACATTTTGTAGAGTCTGGTTAAAATCGTATAAATATATCGTTAAGCTGTCATATAACCTAGCAGCAGGTATATAAGGTGTGTATGTATTCTGAGTACTTACTGATTACCGTGTTCTGAGTATCCAGTACTAAGTATCGAGTATTGAGTATCGAGTGCTTAGTATTGAGTTCGCAGTATCGATTACTAAGTGCCGAGCAATGTGTAACAAGTTCTGAGTATTGAGTACTGAATACTGAGTGTTGAGTACTGAGTACTTTTGAGTTCTGAGTGTCAAGTTTTGAATATCGGGACTGAGTATTGAAAACTGCGTATCGAGTACTGTTTAAGTGTCGAGCGCGTTTTAAGTATTAAGTACTGAGTATCGAACTTTGAATATCGAGTACCTATATAATTTATAGAAAAATTCATTTCCCACACCATAAACAAATTTTCTGAATATTCTAAATCCGAAATTTTGTACAGAGACTTATTTATACTGCACGCAGCCAAAATCGACCGGATCGGATGACTAAATCTTAGAGTTCAGGCTGGCATATAACATGCTATATAACATGGGTATATAAACTGCGGTCGAGCCAAAGATAGCTTCCTCTATTTTTAGTTATTACTTTTGAATGGAAATCACATCTAGAAAGGGCATAGCCGGATTTTTTAAGGAAACCAACTGAAAATTGATCTAGGCACTACAATTGGACATGTAAAAAACGAAAGTGGAATCTCTAGAAATCTAAAATAAATAATGGTTAAAGATTTCGCGGAATTTTGTAGCTAACGGATTGCTATTTAAAAATCTGAAACACAGCTAATGGCTAGCGAAAAAGGCTTGTTGATGAAATGATAAAAATCACTGTTAAAAATTCATCGTTGGTACTATGTAGAAGAAAAAAATATTGCTAAATTACTTTCGGTTGTTGTACTTTTTTAATCTGCATACCAAAAAAAATGAATAGCATTGTGGACCGGTTCGTCCACAAATCCGACAATGTTCTTTACCGATCTCAACGAAACTTGGCTAGAATTTTAGAATTCAGATTAAAATAGGAGAGTATAAAAAACTTTCCAAGTCGGAATAGTTGTCCATAAGTTGTCCCAAACCCCTTAAAACGGAATAATAATGCCAGAAATGAAAACAGAGCAGCCAAAAACACCCCAATACTGGCATCTAAAATTAAAGAAACCGATGTTATTAAATTCTGGCTGTAGGTTTTTCATTCTATCCCAGTGTGCATTGGTTGCGAACACTCGAAGCGGAGTTGAAAAAGTGATTGGGCTGCAGCCCTGGTTTCTGGAAACACGGCCCTGTTCTGAATTCGATGTTCGAATTTTAATTTAATAAGGTCAGAGATGACAATCATACCTACGGTTACTAGATCAGGTCTAAGTTTAATTTAAATTGCTTAAGCAGTTAAAACCGTTAGCTCAATTTCAAGTGAATTCAATAAAAAAGAGAGACTTGAACTAGTAACCACAGATTTCCTTGCCGCCTTTTATATAAAATTAAAATGAACAATTCATACGAAAACCAAACGAATTCGGAACAGGGCTGATAGTTTTGAAACGAATTCTCCGAATTAAGAAACATCATAGTTTGCCACACTCGTATCGGCATTTTTTCTTCTTAAATTTCTAAAACATGAGTTTCTACCCATTGCTATTGACATGAGAAGAAAGTGTATATTTTATCTAATAAAACTGTGCATTAAATACGAAAATATATTCGCAAAAGCTATACGAAAATCCATTTTTCGAACAAAGTAAACATTGGGTTTAAGTGTGTACAATCCCCGTAAAAATAACAACTATATATATATATACTTATATAAATTAATGTACAAATTGGGTACTCCCAGAGACCTTAAAACAAGAAATAAAAATCAAATAGCAAAATTGTGCTCACAAAACATAACTCTAAATCTAAATGCATGTTTTACGTACATACATATAAAATAGTGTTTGTAATTTTTTTTCTTTTTAATTTCAATGACTTAATTATATACACCCGGATTTATACACACGATATGGATATAATATATATATATATGTATACATATAACAAGCATATAACTACGTAATTTGTTGTAACTTGTAGGTTAAAGGCCAAATCAAAAAAAAAAGTTAAAAAAGATTTCCATATTGAGAACAAAACGCCAATTACCAAATCTTTACGTGCATGCAATAAAAAAACTGATTTCAAAAGAATTTGTTGTTCATTTTTGTTTTAACGGGTTCTTAAAGAGAGAGAGGAACACTATTTGTGGTCAGGAATCAGGTGAGTAAGGTAAGTAGTTTACAGGAATTGTATAGAATAGTAACATTGATGACAATACTTCTGTAAGATCGCAATCAAGTACTCCATATTTTCTTATAGTTTTCTGACAGAATTGGTGAGTAGTCAATGCGATGTGGTAAATATTAAGAAATTGCATGGAAAAGTTGGAGCCAATTATATCAGAATATTTACTTTGAAATTTGTTGCACTTTTGTAATAAAGTTCTTTCATCTTCATCCAGCAAAAAATTTGGTGAAAGAAAATTCAATATTTGACTGTTTTAATTGAACTATTATAGGGACTAGCACATTATTGGCTCCGTTGAGTAAATCGTAGAGTTCGTTTTCCGATAGGGATAGACGCTGAAAGTGCAACATACGTAACTCTTTAAGATGTCTTCCCACAACGTGTCGTCTACTTTCCTATACGAACTTCAATCTCGTCCTGACAACTATACACTGGTTTTTCGCTCCGAGTATAAGGTCCAGGAATTTATACAGAGTCCTCAATGTGCTCCTTTTTGCTTGCGCAATAAACCCCTCCCTTTCTACTTCACAGATTTTGGCTTCAAAATCGATACTGAAGCAGCACTCTTTAGAGATGTTAGATCCTATTTCAAAGAACTGGACTAAACTAACCAAAGTTTTACCAAGAGGCGTTAAGGGCCACTTTTGCATCTTTCAGCTTCTTGCAGAGGTGAGCCTTAAATGTAACACCGTCTAGCGTCCAGTCTTCTAAGTAACGCTTCGATATGCCCTGTGTCGTATCCATTATGATGGCGAAAAACGGTGACGCTTTAATTTGTTTGAGCAGATGATTTTCAAATGTAGTTCCCAAGCACTCAATCAGTTCCTTTTGAATTTTGGACTTAGATACCTTGTAGATCCTAAAATCAAAAAAAACACTATTTCAAACAGATATTAAAATATATTGTGTTTGTGTTTTTAGAAAGAGAAACAGTCACATTTTAGCGCTGTCTCTTAGGAACCCTGCATTAGATGTAAGTTGAAGGCGCGTTTACTTTACCTCCTATAAATTAGTATTTCGAAAAACGAAAATTTGTTTTAAAAAATGCGCGGTTTTTCAAAAACAATTTTCGCCTGCGGCGCTAATTTCTACAAATATGTGAACAACTCACCCCAATAGCAAAAAGAACGCGGGTAATTAAACCACCCATTAGAGGTAAAGTTGAAGGAAGTCTTTGCGAATGAACAGGAAATTTTTGGTGGAATTGAAACTTTGCCAAATACCCTAAATAATGTTTCTTCCGCCGACCATAGTGTGGGATGTTGCCCTTCATGTCACGCCACAACCGCTCAATGTTTTGTGTGTGAGCCTGAGTATCAAGGTCCACAAAGTTTATGGAATGATTAACCGTTAGATGGATATATCCTTCGTCTTCAAGACAGTTGTAGGATTTCCAACAGTCAGTTTTTATAGAGGAGCCATTATCAACTTGCTCCTTAATAACGTTGAGCAACGTACTTTTGTCGCGGGTTTTAACTGACACAATGAAGAACTCTTTGCACACTTTACCACATTTTGGACAGTTGATTTCCTTTAAAATGGCATTATGACTAATAAGGAAGTCAATGACATCGGACTCGACATCGAAAAAAACTTCGAAATTGGTTTCACAACAAGCCATATTAATCACAATTTTCGAGCAAACGTACTCTCGGCAGAACAATTAAACACAACAAATTAGTTCACAAATTTCATATTTATTTTTAATAATTTGACATTTGAAGAAAAGCACATGCATAATTTCGGTGCAAAAACAGCAAATTTCCAAATTCATTTTAAAAGAAACCATGGATAACCGCCAATTGGGTTTTGCACGTAAATTCTTCATAATTCGCGGCCCATCGAGTTTTTACGCCGACCGACGCTATATCAACGTTCCGTCGACGATATTGTGACTGTCGTTGACGCACGCTTATTTCCCTCACAATGGGCTCGACTGACGTATTTTGCAAGGGGATGTCCGCTCAATACGTTAATGACTCTCCAGGCACGCTAGGTCGACCCAATGCCATGCAGAGAAGCTACGTAAACGACGCTCGTTCGCCTCAATGACATGCATGGTGCGACTTTATCGACACTCGTTCGACCCAATGCCATGCAGAGAAGCAAAATAAGCGACGCTCGTTCGACCCAATGCCATGCAAGGGGTGACATAAGCGACGCTCTTTCAACCCAATTCCATGTATGGAGCGACATAAGCGATGCTCTTCCGACCCAATGCCATGTATGGAGCGACATAAGCCACGCTCGTATTACCCAATGCCATGCATGGGGTGATATAAGCGACGCTCTTTCAACCCAAGAGAGATGCTTCTCTCTTGACGGCAATGTACAATATAAATATTTCACATTACGTACCCTTCATTATAAATTTTTATTAAAATTATTAATTTTATATAAAATCTATTAATATAAAACAAAAAACGGCTGGACGTATTTTGAAGATCTTCTCCTCACAAGTAATGTCCGGCAAATCTAAGTCCACGTCATCTTGCATTTCATGCGGACGCAGGAAATTCATTATAAATTATAATAATTAGTGCGCATTGCAATGGATTCCACTGGCATGTTGTGAAATATTTTGCTGATAGGGTGTTCGAGGATTAATATACCTTTTTTTCAAATCCTTTTCTATTCTTTGCACACGCTCTCTCATAGAAAAAATTAGAGCGTACGCCTCTTTCTCTCTGTCTCTCTCCTACAATTTTGACAGGCGTCACGACTCATCACCGTACAAAGAGCAACGCTGGGTTGACGAATATAGACCGACTGACCCTAGCCGTACTAGAGGGAATATAATATACAGGGCTTAGACGGTATGGCAAACGCCTGGAATAACAATTAGCACGTAGCACAGGTCCTGGGGGCTAAGCTGCAATATCTTCCTGCTGGGCCAGAGCGTGCAATATAGGTAGGGATTGGTCCCAAGGGGACACTTAAGTCAAGTTTATGAGGCGGCCCGAGGGACGCCTTCCGTGTACCCAGATGTCAGAGGGGTGTCGTCCGTTAAGTCGTCTTCGGAACTGTTTGTGGCCAATTCTGAGGCAAGTCTGTTTGTGTGGGCCACCAGTCGATCATGATACCTGCTGGTGTGCATATTGATTTGGGCGCACAGTGGTAAAACACTCAGATCGCGATATAGTGTTGTATGTCTGACAACCATGGAGCGTCCGCGATGCGCTGAAGAACTCGGCTTATAGAAGATTCTAGTTTCTTGAGTGTAGTGGAGCATGCTGTGCCCCACAGAGGGATCCCCCAGGTCCAGGAAGGCATGATAATAGCCTTGTATACAAGGATTTTGCACCGCAGCGAAAGTCCGCTACGAGGTTTGAGAAGCCAATCGAGGTCCTTGGCCTTAGCTGCGACTGTAGCAGCAGCTTGTATCACATGGGCTTTCCAGGTCAGTCAAGATTCCGAATACGGGACTCTTGACCGTAGGGGTTGCACTCGAGCAACTTCCCCTTGTCTCTTGGCGAAGGTGCAGTGTTGACTTTTTGAACGATTAATGGCAATGTTCAGCGGTTCGCCCAAAGACCAAAGCCTCCAGGAACTGCTGAACCTTAGCAGATGCTCTTTTGTGGCTATTGCTAGAGGCAAGAAAAGCGGTATCGTCAGCATACGTGGCTATAAAGGTGCGATGGGCTACTGGATATGGCAGATCCGAGGTGAACAGAGAGTAAAGTACCGGTCCGAGAACACTTCCCTGAGGTACCACCGCAAGAATGGGACGGATGCTAGATCGCTCGCCTTTCAGCTCAACTGTAAATCGGCGCCCTAAGGAGAAACGAGCAGATCTAATTGATATTGTTTTGGCGGGAGGAGGGACTTAAGCTTAATAAAAAGCAGGCCCTTGTGTCAAACGCGATCGAACGCCTGCCTTTTATCCAGAAAGACGGCTGAGCAATATTGGCGGTTATCAAATGCTTTTAATATGTGGTTTGTAAGTCGATGGATCTGTTGCGGCGCACAGTGTCCTCTGCGGAAACCAAGCTGATGTTCTGGTATAGCCTCTTCAACAAGGGCTAACTGCCAACATTGTTCCAAGAAATATTCTTTTCAAATATTTTGGAGAAAGTTGGCAGTAGACTCATAGGGCCGGTAGGAGCCGGGTTTCGAGAGATCCTTGCACTTGGGAATCATCACGATTACCGCAGACTTCCAAGTGTT